>JADNRV010000193.1:0-93685 GCA_015499995.1 Flammula alnicola | reverse complement strand
TTAGTAGAAGTCATTGAAATCATAAGTTCTGAATTTGACCGCTGTGGAAGAGCTGATCTTTTCCAGGTAGGTTGGATTGAGGTCGTCGAAAAGAGAAGAGAGAGCGGCGCTGATGGGCGCCTAAGTACGGGGTATTTGAGAAGTTGTGTAGATAGCGAATGTCACGGCGCGCTCTGCTCGATGCTCTTGCTCAATAGCTCGTGCTCCTCGTAGTGTTTTCCGAATCAAAGTGGGGGTAGATTGACTAAGGACTCCTAAGTTTACAAACGCGGGTATATAGAGATTTTCCTGGCGCACGCGTACTCTTGCGTCGCCAGGCCCAAGAAATCAAATCAAATATACTACGCATGTGCTAGATTGTCCATTTGAAAAAGAAAAAGGGTCTTCGACCTTGTGCAACGATATTTCGGCCGCACGCAGGATAGGAGGCAAGATTGAGGCTTGGTGCGGGCGCGAGTGAACTGTACATCCTTGCTCAAGGGACATACAATCTTCCACGGTGGACCAGACCGTGTCCGCTGCTCGTCGCACGTTAGGGCGGGGCGTCCTCCTGCGTACAGCGTGTCGTCTCGTTGCACTCGGTGTCGGCTATTTGAAAAGAGAAAGAGATGCGGAAGTGATCGAGAATCAAGATGAAACAAGATAAAACGGAATAAAACGGAATAGAATTTGCAAATAGGACCTCCTACCAGCCGTATGGTTCCTCTTGGCTTGGTTTCCCATCCTTCCATCGGTGTAGATCGTACTTGAAGTTGTTCTTTCGTCGAGGCAGACCGCGGTACACCTTGAGCGCAAAACGGGGCTTGCCGAGGCGCGTTCTCACGGCCATTGCGTGTGAAATACGGTGTCTGTGGAGTAACGAAGAGAGGTGAGAGTACGGGGGTTTTCGGAGATGAAAAAGGATCATGTAATGAGTGTATGAAGTGTTTGAAATGGGGAGAAAAGGGTATGCTACGGGGTATTCAAATCGATGGTCGCGCGGTAGTGTGCACGGCTTGATCGGCATCACGTGGGAATTCGGACTTGCCCGCTGTTTCTACGAGCGCGCTATCCATCTCCTCCACAGTGCCCCCCCTTAGATGTTGTCCCCAACATCCAAAGTGATGAGATGGAAGATAAAAGAAGGAGTGTGATGGGTAGTAAGTGAGAGAACAACAAGAACAAAATAAGAGAGTCAAAGTAAGGCATAGAAACGGCGCGGTGAAAGGAGTGTGATGGCAAAATCAACAGAAAAAGAAGGGGACATTACGTTCGAATAAACCCCAAGGCATAGCGGTTCGGGTTCGCGTTAGCAGGCGAAAAGATCTTCTCGGTGATTGACGTCTCATCCGTGGCCATGATCGCGAGTTTCTTGGACCATTTTTCGAAAGATTCAAAGGCGGGGTCATCACGGATAGAACCGCCCCAGTGCGGTCGGTGTGCAAGGGCGAGGTTGACAGGCTTGGAAGCCATACCAGGGAAATATAATATGCGGAGCGGAAAGCGCGCGCCCACTGATGCGTAGTCTGGAAACGGAAGCTCGTCGTCGCCGTGCGGCTCCTTGTTGTAGTGGTAGTAGTCGATGTCGGGGTGGCGTACTGCGTGAAGGCCGCTCGAAGAACGAAGTGTCTGGATGTAGTGCTTCTCGAAGTGCTGAATATCATAGTACAGGCGTGTGTTGGTGACGGTCTTCATAAGGTGATTTTCTGACCTAAAAAAGAAAAGTTTGAGGCGGTGAGCAGTAACATGGCCTCGCATAACCGTGCCGTTGAGCTCGCGCAACACATAGGTGTTATTATCGCGCTTCTCGTGAATAATGTACGGCCCCGACCAGCGCCAAAAGTCCTTTTTGCCAAATTGATTGTCCAACCACGTCTCGTGGCGAAGCACCCACATCCCAACATCAAACCCATGAAAGGAGAAATTTTTACCGTAACGCTTATTGAAGTTATCGATGGCTTGCTGACGTGAAAAGCGCGCACGCTCATAAGAGATTTCTGCATCTTCATCTCGGCGAGCGATTTGTCGGGCGCGAAGGGCGATTAAGTCAGCGGTGGTGCGGACGGTATCCCAATCCAAGGTTTGCCAAGTTCCGTCCTCGATGTCGAACGCGAATACCGGGAATATACCATAGACCAGGTAATAAGGAGGATACCCTGTGACTCGGTTAGTGGTAACGCGAATCGAGAACAAAATCGCGTCAACATAGAGCGGCCATTTGGACTTATCCTTATGGCACGCTTTCATGAGGCCATGGACGAGGGTCTGATGTGCTGCGCGCTCTGACACGCCATTCCCTCGGGGTGATAAGCTGTAGACACAATAACGACAATGCCATATTGGCGGAACACCTCCTCAGCGACTCCTTTGAACTCAGAGCCGCCATCGACCGTGATGTAGGGAATACAAGAGAAACGACACACCAACTTATAAATGAACTTCGCGATGGTGTCGGCATTAGCCTTACGTATAGCTTCGGCTTCGTCCCATTTCGATGCTGAACAAGTTGCTTGGATGAGGTATTGCTTTCCGCCGACGCCGAGAGGCATGTGAATGCAGTCCATGTGCCAATGACGGAGGATTGATGACATCCAGGATGGGTTATATGGAATGATAGGTTTAGCATTTGACTCGAATTGACAGGGTACGCACGATCTCACGAAATACGCGCAGTCGTTATACATGTTCGGCCAGTATACGCGCTCGGCAAGTTTGACGTAAGTGGGGTCTCGTCCTCGGTGGCCACACTCATCGTGTACTTTTACGAGTAATTCTTGGCGTCGTTGGTTATCTTCGATAACGAGGCGGGGCAGGGACGAGCTCTTGTTGCTGGGCTTGAGCCATAAACGTTCCTCGAAGAAAAGAAAACGGTTAGCACGCTTAAGGAACCTTTCCTTCTCTTTCGTGTCCGTCAGACACAGAGCAGGAAGTGATCCATCGGTAAAGAAGGCTCGGAGGTCCTTCCACATCTCAGGTGCGTCCAAGTCTGTGGTTCCAAACTTATGACCAATACATGCAATAGCCTCGCGATGCTCTGGCGCAGTGAGTATTTCATAGTTGGCTCGGCTATCAGTCCTCTCCTCGACCGCACAATATCCAACCACTGAATGATCGACTATAGCTGGAGGGTACTCACCTGCTCGCAGCCGCGACGCGTACGTATAGTGATATGAGGTGACAGAAAGGTTGATGACCTCATCACCCAAACGGTATTCAACTTCTTGCTCGATTGGCGTTTTGCGGTCGAAGAATTCACGGCCCATGTACGTCATGGTGTCAGTCACCCGGAGAAGGGTGTAGTCGGCCAGATTATTGCGAGTCCAGTTGGAAGGATCGAACCGAGTTGGGCGAATTGGGAACTGCGGATGCCTAGCGCCCGAGTGCGGCTCCGAGTCGACCAAGATTCCGGTGGTGAATAGGTTGTAGAAGTTAAGCGCCGGCGGTCGAGAGGCATTGGCGTGAATATTATATTGGGCCTGTGGTTGCAATAGTCGGGTATACGGAGCTGATGACATAGAGAAAGCACTGCGAGCAAGTTGTATGGTTCGAAGAACAGATTTAACTTGCCTTGCTGAGAGTTTATATGAATCTTTATGCCAGAACCCCTGTGGCAACTCTTTATCCGACGCTAAGAAATTCCCGATAAATCTATCAAGATATTCCTCCGACTCCTCCTCATCTTCGGAATCTTGGTCCGATTTCGGCCTTCGAGATAAGCCATCCGGAGCTTGGTGTTTTTCGGCTTTCACATGGTGCATTTCGAAATCAAAAAGCTGCAGATACGCAATCCACCTGGTCATAGGAGCATTTGGTAAATCAGGTGTCACGATCATCTCACGAAGGAACTTAGCGTCATGTTCTAGACAAAATCGGATGCCCCAAATGCGATGTCTGAGGTGCTTGAAGGCGCGAAACACTCCATAGAGCTCTGCTTTTGGTTGCGAGTATCGCGTTTCGCGCTCATTGTAGGTGCATGACCCATAAACGGCAGGTCGGCGTTGATTGTCGAGATGTTGATATACCACCCACCCCGCACCATATAAGGCTGCTGCGTCGACGGCGACAGTTACAAGTCCTTCGTCAGACGCCCGCGGCAGTTGAGTGATGAGTTTGGCTTTGTCGTAGTCGATCTTGATGAGCACCGGCGCTGTCGTGGCAAGTTGCTTGAGAGAATCCATCGCATCCTGCGCCTCCTGCGTGAATGAGAAATCGGCATCAGTGACTCGCAATAGAGATGTCAAAGGCTTAGCGATTAAAGCAAAGTTCTTGATCCATTTTCTTCCGCATCCCATTACTCCTAGGAAACCTCGGATCTGAGACACGTTCTCGCAGGAAGGCCATTTCGTTATCTTCGAGATGAGCCCTTTCTCAAGGTGCCATCCCTCGATCGATACTACAGACCCAACAATACGAAGGCGCGGCGTTGCGAGCGTGGTTTTGAGTCCCGACGCCGTGATTCCTGCTGCAATGAATCGCGCGAGAATCCGATCCAACGTTGTAGCGTACTCGAATACAAATTGTCGGATGTTGGGGTTGTCGTCAATGGGCGCGTCGTCGTACGTCGTGTGCGGTCCCATGATTCCTCCATCATCCATGAATGCCTTCGCGTTGACATCGATATCTTCTTGTAAAGCGTGGTTGACACATCGCTGGAATTCCGCTCCAGCATTTGTAGCACCCATTGGTAGAGTTGCCTGTTGTTTGGGTCCACAAAGTGAATGAAATGCCGTGAGAGGACGTGAGGACTCAGCTAATATGCGTGCGTCATATCCGGCGAATAGATCGACACATCCATAGATTGCTCGCCCGATAAAGGCTTCAGCAAAATCGTCCACCGACGGAGGTAGCGCCGCGTCTCTGATCGTGACGGAGTTTAGTTCCTGAAGGTCAAGGACCAGGCGTACTTTGTTCGTTTTCTTTGCCACGGCAAAGAGGGCCGATCTATAGCTTGATGATGTCGCCTCAAAGCGTCCCGCAGCCTCCTGCTCCAGGATTTCTTGGCGTATAACCTCCTCTAGGGCTTTAGGCGCTCGGATTGGAGGACGCTGCCACGGCGTATGTTCGATAGTTGGTATTTCATAATCTGGATAAAATTCTTGACGGAATGTTCCTTTCTCAGCAAACGTGAACGCGAACGCTTTCTCGCGCCTCGCCACCACGAACGCGAGCAGGTTTACCTCCTCTGGAGAAAGAAATCCTTCAGGTATTGTGTTTAAGAGAAGAGAGAGACGCTCAGCTGTCATCCTTTCCGTAGGTTCCAGCGAAGCAAAATGCGGAGGTTTTGATGGGAGTTGTGATATCGGCGGTAAGGGGATAGGTTTGAACTCGAGAGCCACGGGGTTTGGCATGTACGTAGGTACTGGCCGTACTTTGCGGTCCACGGGTTTGTATTTGCGTTTCGCAGTGAGGGATACAGTGCGCGAATGGGTATATGGTGAGCTAGATAATGCTCGGAGCGTCCACGACGTAGTTAGCGGTCTTAAACTATTAGATGCGAGACTTACTTGTCTCAATAAATAATCAAACGAATCTGGAGGGTCAAAAGAATAGAGAAAATTATCAAACTCACGAAACTCAGGATCTCCGAGAAGACCCATGAGTGATCGGCCTATAGTTGCGCAAGACACGTTGAAGAGAGTTGGCGGCCGCGTGGTCGTGTCCTGCGCTAATGAAAATATCGGGCGTACGCATCATCATCGTCGACCTCCTCGATATATGCTCGTTGGTGGTGCGAGTGCTGCTGATGAGCTGTCTCCGATTCTTCGGTTACTGGTCGTGAGGCCCCTGGGAGTGGTCCTGTTGCATCGACATTCCTTGGGTCATTGGGTCGTGTCAGCTGTACCGAGATCGTAGGGTTGTTGCTTCGATCGCCATCCTTCCATAGCATAATCTTCATGTGACCGATTCTTGAGTAATCGATACGCGCGGCGAACCACTGAATCCAAGGCTGTCCTAAAATGCAATCTTGTGAGTCCATGTCCTCGCGCGTAACAAAGAAATGATGGTCAAATCTGTGGCCGCCGATCGATATCGGTACGTCTCTGCATACCCCTCTCAGACCCACAGGACCACCGTTGACGCCCTTCAGGGACCAACGCGTGCCCTCGTAGTCAAGAGGTAAGTTGGTCTGGGCGAGAAGGCGCTCAGGGAAAATGTTGAGCTCAGAGCCGCAATCGACCATGAGACGGATGGACATTCCCGCAAGATCAGCAGTAAAAATGCCTGTAGTCATCGCGTACTTCTTTGTAGGCCTGAAGCTGACTGCATTCGAGTACCTGAGCATGAATGAATCAAGCATGGAAGGATCATTCAATTCGTCAAACTGGAGAGAACTCGCCGAATTTACTTGCGCTCCCACGCTGGTCTTCGCGAACTCTTCTTCGGCTTGCGCCGTGTAGAGATCGTACTCGCCGTACTTTGTCAAATATTCCCGTCGAGTCTTCGTAGCATCCGCCATTCGTTTTTGGAGTCCCGGGGATATGCCTAAGATGTCACGCAATGTCAGGGTTACCTGAGTCTGCAGAATGAGATCCTGGATGTCTTGCATGGAGATCTTCTCCTGAACGTCCGACGTGTAGTGGTACTGAGGGGCTTTACTCTTTGGTTCATCTTTCATTTCGACGTCCTTGTTGTTGCGAGGGAGCGACTCCTTCCACCCTTCACGCGTATTGATGGGCGGCGGCGGTGCGGACCCATTAGTGCCGGGAACACGCGCTTCGTTGGGAATATGTTGAGATGTCGTAGGCGCCGGTCCTGATGGCTGGCGAGGTGCAGGCATCGGTGCACTTGCAGGCGTATTCGGCCGCTCGGGCTGTTTCCTCGCAGGCGGTCGTCGTGTTGGGTCATGTCTAGGAGCAGTATCTTTGCCAGTGCGTGTCACAGGGTAAGAGTCGCTGAAATCGAACTCATCTTGGTTTGATGCGATGGCGTACACGTCACCGCACAACGCCGGATAGTCGCCCATCATTAGCGTCGCGGGAGACGCGCTCGCTGTCAAGGTGTGAGGTGGTGGTTCGCGCCGCGGAAAGTCACTTCGATGCTCGCGCAGGTATTGAGCGACACCGCCCGGCGTGAATGGTATCAACGGAAGGTCTGCTCCGTCCATGAGTGTGTATCGAGCGCGGGCGGCGTCAAACTTGATGAGCGATTCCGCTATGAGCTTGGCTGTTTCCGGGCAGAAACGAGGGTGCAACCGGTGCGTTCCAACCTGTCCGCAAATGAAACAAGTTTTATCAGCGGGGTTCGTACTGTTAGAAGGACGAGAGAAGGATCCTGCGCTCATCGCGGTCTGAAACATCTGCTGCATCTGAGCTTGGCTGATTGAGAGCTGCTGCAGCTGCTGGGTGAGAAGATCGATGTCGGTCTTGATATTGCTGCTCTTGGGTCTAGCTGACTCGAGGACACTAGTGAGAGGCAGTAATGAAGGCTTTGTCAATGGGGCCGCGCTGGGCGTATCGTCGTCAGAGTCGTCAGCATCTGATTCCACATTGTAGGACTCGATGCTGTTCGGGTTGAACTGGCGGCATATAATTTCGATCACCGTCTTGATTTGAGGTGGTGAGGTGGTAGCCAAGTTGGCGGGAGGAAGGCGAGAGGTTACAAACGCTCGGGTTCTTCGTGGAAGACCCGCAAAGAACTTGAGCTTCATTTCGTTCTCGTCAATCAACGTCTTTGACTTAAGTTGCGCGGCAATCGTGAGATAGCTCCTATGATAGATATCAACGTCAGCTCGGCTGCCAAATTCTTTACCCTTCGCGTGTTCCTTGACGAAAAGCCTGAGGGTTTCGAGTGTCGCCTTTGCCGGTTCGTCATTAGACCCGTATAAGTCAACGAGGAGCTGCTTCGCCTTGTCCCAGTCAGCACCCTCGACCTCATCGCAAAACCGGATGACCTGTTTAACTTCGTCAGTGCAGTATTGGACAATGTATTTTGGGAGCTCGGAAGTGAGCAGCCCCGCGGAATTCCCATGTCGCTCTAAAATAGCTAAGAAGTCATTGACATATTTCCCATCGAATAAAGGTGCGCTTAATGTCCGAGGAATCGGCATCGGCTTCAGCTGCGTGAACAACTGCGGCGGGGTCGCCATGTTGTAAGCTTCGACAGGGAAGAAGGGAAGTTTGGGAGAGAAGTGTAGACAGAATGGAAAGTGGGAAAAAATCGAAATTCAGGGACTCAGCAGTGGTTGTTTTCGACGGAAAACCTTTGATCCAGTCTCGATAGCTACTGTGGAAGAGCTGATCTTTTCCAGGTAGGTTGGATTGAGGTCGTCGAAAAGAGAAGAGAGAGCGGCGCTGATGGGCGCCTAAGTACGGGGTATTTGAGAAGTTGTGTAGATAGCGAATGTCACGGCGCGCTCTGCTCGATGCTCTTGCTCAATAGCTCGTGCTCCTCGTAGTGTTTTCCGAATCAAAGTGGGGGTAGATTGACTAAGGACTCCTAAGTTTACAAACGCGGGTATATAGAGATTTTCCTGGCGCACGCGTACTCTTGCGTCGCCAGGCCCAAGAAATCAAATCAAATATACTACGCATGTGCTAGATTGTCCATTTGAAAAAGAAAAAGGGTCTTCGACCTTGTGCAACGATATTTCGGCCGCACGCAGGATAGGAGGCAAGATTGAGGCTTGGTGCGGGCGCGAGTGAACTGTACATCCTTGCTCAAGGGACATACAATCTTCCACGGTGGACCAGACCGTGTCCGCTGCTCGTCGCACGTTAGGGCGGGGCGTCCTCCTGCGTACAGCGTGTCGTCTCGTTGCACTCGGTGTCGGCTATTTGAAAAGAGAAAGAGATGCGGAAGTGATCGAGAATCAAGATGAAACAAGATAAAATGGAATAAAACGGAATAGAATTTGCAAATAGGACCTCCTACCAGCCGTATGGTTCCTCTTGGCTTGGTTTCCCATCCTTCCATCGGTGTAGATCGTACTTGAAGTTGTTCTTTCGTCGAGGCAGACCGCGGTACACCTTGAGCGCAAAACGGGGCTTGCCGAGGCGCGTTCTCACGGCCATTGCGTGTGAAATACGGTGTCTGTGGAGTAACGAAGAGAGGTGAGAGTACGGGGGTTTTCGGAGATGAAAAAGGATCATGTAATGAGTGTATGAAGTGTTTGAAATGGGGAGAAAAGGGTATGCTACGCGGGGTATTCAAATCGATGGTCGCGCGGTAGTGTGCACGGCTTGATCGGCATCACGTGGGAATTCGGACTTGCCCGCTGTTTCTACGAGCGCGCTATCCATCTCCTCCACACCGCACCGTTTGACCCGTCTCTCCTTATTGCGCTTTGCGTTCTTCCCGTTTACTGTATCTCGATGCCTGTATTTACAGTGAATATCTAGAGAAGTGATATAATCAAATATATCACTGCTCACCGTTGATAATAACGTTGATGCTTGGTCAAACCATCCTTGCCAGATTTCTTGGTCATGGTGGTACTGAGTGTAGTATGTTAAATATATATGTTTAGTTGCATGTACTGATCTATTTATTACCGACATGCAATAGATTCTCTGAGCTTCCCAAACACTATCTAATTGTAGCTAGTACATTACTCAACTATGGTATATCTTGTATATTTAATATAACGCAGCAGAGCGCACACGGTTGACAAAATAAGAGGTGTATGCGACTGATATGCGACCATCTACAGTGGTCCGACTCGTATGCGACCCGTATGCGACCATATGCGACCCATATGCGACCGTATGCGAGCCGTAGGCACAGGCGCTAGGCCATATTACTATATTTGGCAGATCGTCAATGTGAATCTTGATCGTCCAAAAGGGGCGATCATCACATTTACCAAAAGAGGAATGTGAGCCTCCCGCGTGAACGACATGGGTTTCAAACCGGCACGGCTCCCAACGTTGTACCGCACTCAGCAAACCTGAACCGCTCAGACTAACACGCGCGCCGTGGACCTCCAACGTCGACGACATGTGCAGTGTGAGCCCTTCCCCTCCGTCAGACATGGGTGTGGCGGGGTTTTCATTCGACGATGACGGATTCACGGGGACTTGGAGTACAGAAGGGGGGACCCATGCAATGGGAGGCCCGCCAGGTATGTCAACGAACGATTTTCTTCGTGATTTCCAGTGTTAACTTGTACGCACAGCATCACCACCGCCAATGGACGAATACCGCCCATCGCCTTGCACACTCTGCTGCACTGCACCCCCCTAAGGCATACCGACCACCCCTGGCCAGTTAACGCACAACGACCGCCCCTCCCAACCCGATATCTGCGCAGCAAGTGCCCCACGCACCCTCGCATGCCGCCCTCAATACCATACCCCCAACCCAGCCCGCACCGGTTTTGGCACCCGCGGATGATGCCTGACCCGTAGGTGCGGGTATCATATTTTCGCTAGGGGCCCTCGATCTCTGGTATAAGGTGGGCGTTTTGCTTTTTTTTATTCCCTCCCCCCACAACTTTCCAACGTCGTCACTCAAGGGCCATTCATGTGAGTACACGGTGCAGGCGAGTCCACCCAGACACCCTGGCCGTGCACCGGTGCTTCTTGTATTTCATTCCGCGGTGCAGGCGAGTCCACCCAGACACCCTGGCCGCGTGCACCTGCGTTTTCCGTCCTTTCGTTCTGTGGTGCAGGCGAGTCTACCCAGACACCCTGGCCGCGCGTTTTCCATTTCCGTCATTTCGTTCCGCGGTGCAGGCGAGTCCACCCAGACACCCTGGCCGCAGTTTTTGCAGTTGCTACTCTGTGTTTATGCATTGACTAACGTGATTATACGCCCTTACAGTTGGCGACGAACACCGCACTAGTGTGTACTAGTGCATTTGCAATATGGAAACTCCAATCCGTCGTGTGGTAAGTTCCCTTTGGCCCTCCTCACTTACTCGGTTTCTAATTGATATGTCCAGACGCGCAGTGGGACTTCATTCGGGGACTATGTCCTTGGAATACGTGACGCATTCTCGATCGGCCTCAACAAGTGCACGGCGTTCAAAGTGCTCATGGCCCCCCTCTTTCGAAACGCCTTGGAAGTCGCCGAACTTCGCTCTGATCGCGATGTGGGTGACAACGAGGATACACCCTTTGAGGACGCCCTTCCACACCGACAATCTGCGCGTTTATCCCAATGTCGACTCTCATCCAGTCCCATCCCTCGACAATCTGCTCGCCTCGCCTCTGCATCAGCTCCAATCCCAGCTCGCCCATACACCATTGCACAACCGGGGAAGATCGAGAAAGCGCGTGCCAAGGATCGATCCAAAGCACGCTGGAAGCTTGCCGCACCTACCGTTTCCATCCCTGCTCACTGTCCAAGGCTCAACGCCCTCACGCGCTATCGCGATATCCCTGCAAAGAAGGTGTCCCTCGAATCTCGCAACCTTCCTGCCGGTAATTGGATTGGGCGTCGCGCTGTGAAGGTGGAAGCTGAACGCCAGCCTAGGACTTGGACGCTGGATGAGCTCATGGCGTTGAACATGGAGCGTGTTCCGTGGGACGGAGAGTGCATATTCAATTCTATTTCTTACGGATATCAGACTAATTTATTTTCAGGTCATCCCAGACGTACACTGACATGGACGGTCACGGCCTGGTTTTCCTCGTGGCCCGGCCCAAAGATCCGACATGGATGCCTTCTGTGAGGAAGGCCGCATCTGCTATGACCCAGGCGCGCGTCGAAGGCAAGCGGAATGGAGCTTTTGCACCGTCGGCGAGCAAGGACCCTTTCAACCACCGTCGAGGCAATTATTACGCGATTCCGACCGGAGTATCATTTGGTGGTGGCTCTGTGGTGCATCTATTCATACTAACAACTCTATTCCAGCAACCGGGTAATCTGGGCATTCCTGGGAGACTTAAAGCCATCATTCAATCTCTCTGCCAGCACAACGACATCAAGCGCATAGCCGGCTTCCAGAGTGGTAAGTTTCATTTGAGAATCTTCGGGCCTATAATTGCTAACTGCCATTCTAACTCTACAGGTGCATTTGCATTCTATGCGCCGAAGCTCTACAACGTATATCGATCCTATCTCTCGCGGCTCTATGACCACTCCCCACATCTGCGCCCCAACTTCCCTACATGCAGCATCTTCCCAGCTTGTACGTTCAACCTTGGGCCTGGAACGATAACGGTTGATCACACGGATTACAACAATGTCGCCTACGGCCTCTGTGCCATCACTGCACTTGGCAATTTCGATCCAACTCTCGGCGGTCATATGGTCCTTTTTGACCTCGGCCTGGTGATCGAGTTCCCCCCTGGTGCCACTATCTTGATCCCGTCCAGTGTGCTTCGGCATGGGAACACCCCGGTCATTGGAGAGGGAGTGCAGCGGATGTCCATGACGCAATACTGCTCAGGCGGTTTGTTTCGATGGGTAGACTATGGGTTCCAAACTGGAACCACTCTCAAATTGACCGCGGCAGGTAGGGCGCAGAAGAAACTCATCGACGGTAAGTTAGAAGATCGGACCGAGGCTGCGCTGCAACTTTTTTCGACTGCAGCCAGTCTCCCCGATGATCGTGCCTTTATTTTTGGTAGAAATACTTTCCGTACAACCTAGTCAAATGTATTAGCGTATTAGGCGTATTTCCTCAATGCAGCTCTGTTATCATGAGCATCGCCACATTCAGAATATGCTGGCCGCCGCCGCATGTTCCCGCATGCATCGAGCAACGCAGATAGCGGTTGAATAAGGGCACGGCTGAGTTTTGCCGGCACCGCGTCCCAAAAAGTCGAATGAGGGGGCGGGTAATATATTCCTGACCGAGCTGGAATTCCTTTTGCCGCATCTCAAAAGGTCGAACAGGGGGGGGGTAATGTATTCATGAGCAAACGTGCGCCTGGAAAAAAAAATCCAGAAGCTTTTTGCAATACTGAAGTCTCGCAGATGCGTTGAAATTCATTGTTGGAAATTCGCGCATCGCGCATATGTATTAGTCACGCAGATGCGTTGAAATTCATTGTTTGAAATTCACGCATCGCGCATATGTATGTATTCAGAGCACTTGAGACATGCCCACAAGTAGTATCTCCTAAGAAATTTCTGTGGTTCTGTTGAACTGCATACAGCTATGAGCTAGCTACCCTGCGTCGAGTGAGCGTGTCGGTGGACATGGACCCACAACTGACGTCTGTGCCATCACAACGATCAGGCACCAATGATGGAACAAGGTTTTACAGTTTAATCTACTGCATCCGTACATAATGATCGGGTCGCCAGGTTTGAATACATGCACGCATGGAGCAAACACGGATAATGGTTGAATAAGCGCTTTGCATGCAATCACGCGATCTTTGCGGCACTTCTGCATTGCAAAAGGTCAAACGAGGGGAGGGTAATGTAATTTCGCACGAACGTGGGCCGCGACACAAGGAAAATTCAACAGCAAATGTTGCGTATGGCATTGAAATGAACCGATCCGGCAGAAATCTGGAGATCTTGCCACCACAGAACCCACGAGTGAGCTCATGGTGCATAATATTCCATGTACTGCCTATGTAGAATTTGTTCATACTGTTACAGAATACTATCTTGACATGTCGAAACGACGGCGCCGCCAACGCTCACCCAATGGCTGCATGATTTCCATCGCGGACGAGCCTGATCCCCCTGTGCCTGCATCCACTCCTATCCTTTCGACATCCTTCAGCATGCTGCCTAGCGGGCAAATGGGGTACCGTTCCCGTAAAGTGGAGCTGGACGATTTGACTGATGCAGGCGACTTCGCGGCATTGGATGACCCATATGACCCAATTTACCCATCCTCTGCCCCAATTTGGGAGGCAAATGTTGACGATGCAATCGATCCAGCATACGCAGAGTTTCTGGAAGAAACCAGCATTCCAAAATCATCTACTCGCAAACAGCGCAAAGGGGTATGTACAGTCTTGTTGTCTATTACAAAATTTAATAATGTTCTGGCAGGACTTTCCTATGCGGCAGTGGCTTCTCGATCGCGAAGTCTTTCTCGCCGAGTTCCTACGATTAGAGAGCCGTGGCACTTTAACGCCTACCTGCCGTGACTGTGGTGATACTGGCGCGCAGGTTTACCGGTGCATTGACTGTGATGGCCGTGAGCTGTACTGCTCTGGCTGTCTTCTTCGCAGGCACTTTCAGAATGGCTTGCACCGGATCGAGGTCAGTTTGCCTGCTTGATGTCATATGTGGATGTCTTACCTTGTGGTAACAGGTCTGGCGGGAAGAAGGGTACTTCGCAAAGACTAGCTTCAAGTCACTAGGCTTCTGCTTCCAGCTCGGCCATCCGCTGGGCGAATCCTGCCACTTCCCTGTCCGCTCTTCCCACAACACATTTACTGTCATAGAGACGAATGGCATACATGAAGTTACGCTGAACTACTGTGGCTGTGGTACCCCTCCACCCCATTTCGTCCAACTGCTTCGCTTTGGCTGGTACCCATCCACCGTCGGATTTCCTCGCTCAGCCGCCACTCTGCGGGTTCTCAATACCTTTCAAATTCTATCCTTTGAATCCAAGGCATCTGCGTTCGAGTATTATCAGTCTTTGGCAAGACTTTCAGACAATATAGGGACGACCACAATTCCCGTGAGATACTATTTCATTCCAGTGGGCCGCTTTAGTATCTATCTAACTGCCTTGATTAGGATCGCTACCGTGCGTTCATGAGAATGGTCCGGCAGTACCGGAATATCAAGATGCTCAAGCGGTCTGGACGTGGACACGAGTCTTCTGGGGCAGCTGGTACGCGCCAACGCGAATGTGCCGTGCTCTGTCCCGCATGTCCTCATCCCGGAGTAAACCTGGAGAGCGATTGGAGGGATGCACCCCCCGAAAAAAGGTGTGAATGATTGAATCTCATTATCTATTGTCACTGATGTCTCATTCTAGATTTCTCTACACTCTTTTCCTTGGAATGGATGCCAACTTCCGATTGAAGCGGAAGATGGTGAGCAATAATGCCTCGGATCCTAGCTTGAGCAATGGATGGGCATACTTTGTCCATGAGAGTGAATTCAAGGAGTTTTTAAACACTTTTGGAACCCTCGTAATACAGGAGGTGAGTACCGATTTATTTCTTTCATGGTCGCCGCCTCTGATGAACGCTACAATAGCCCAGCACTTGCTCCAATCACAACGCTGTCAACAAAGAGAGGGGAAAGGATGGGCTGGCAGCATCTGGGGCTGGGACTGTGGATTGTACTCGGCACGATATGAAGCGCCCAAGCTCTGTTGGAGATCTCCAGAAGGGCGAACGGTGTGTGATCTACGACATTTATATTTATAGAACAAGTTTGCTAATGCATCTATTTTTAGCTACGTGAATATGGATTATCTCTTTTGCTCAAGCGTGGAGCTCGAGGAGCTGGTCGAGGTCGTGATATCATATGATATCGCCTGCCAATGGAGCATCAACCTCTGGGAACGCCTCAAAATCTACCCATCCTGGATGCGCGTTAATCATGACAGCTCTACCTCGTATCGATTCCTGGTCCCCAAATTCCATCTTCCCGCTCATGTCCTGAAATGCCAGACCAAGTATTCGTTCAATTTCAATCCCAAAGTTGGGCGAACAGATGGCGAAGGCGTTGAACGTGGATGGGCTCACATCAATCCCATTGCTTCAAGCACTCGGGAAATGGGGCCGGGGGCCCGCCGTGATACTCTCGATGACCATTTCGGAGACTGGAACTGGAAGAAGACGGTGAAGCTCGGTGCGTTATTCACCTCTATGCACATTTTAATGAAACTGATCATTTAAATTTCTAGCGACGATACTCCTGAAGCGAATTACAGATGCGGTACCTGAGATGGTCGAGCATAGGGAGCTGCACAAGGCGCTGACAGAAAGGCTCCCCGCTGAGGATGTTTCGCTATGGGAGGTGGAGCTATCTGCCTGGGAGAAGGATACCAGCCTTCCTAATCCAATGGAAACTCGTGTTAAAGGTGTGTTACCAGACTAATGTATGGTTTATTCTTTTATTTATAACGAGCCTGTCTAGCGCTGTCTCAAAATGCAGTTCGTCTTCAGCTTGCTGACGAGGAACATGCAGACGCATCATTGGGTGTCGCATATGTAATGCACGAGGAAATATCGGCCAGCCACCTTATTTCTATGGGCATTGACCTTGAGGAGAGCCAGTAAGTCTCTAGTTATGTTATTCAATAAGATATCAATTTAAACATACATCCTAGACGTCAGACGGCGATGACCGCTGCAAGTCTGAGCTCAACTACTGCTACCGATAAACAGAAGACAAACCTCAAGCTTCGTATGTCAACACTCAAGAGGAAGATCGAGGCCTGGATTGAGGTTCAACACATGTATATTCCCAGCCTACGAATGGTTCGTGCTCGTGCCCATGACGCTATGGATGAACAACTGGAAATCCCCGCGCATGAGGTGCTCCTCAGACTTCCCTCCTCCCTGACCTCCACGACTCCATGCGACATGCGCCTGCTCAGTATTGAATGGAAATTGCGCCAAGCACAGGCCTCCGATGCGCTTGACGATCTTCGCGAGGGTCTCCGCCTTCGATCCTATGTCCTCATCGACAAGGCGCGGTTTCAGCGTGGCCAAGTGGCAAATACTCGAGTGAATACCATCGTCGTGAGGTGTCAGGCCAAGGTCAATGCTGCGGCAAACCGATACTGTGCAGCGCGATCTGCGCTGGCTGGATTGGCGCCTCGATTAGGGGTTGAGGGGTGGGAGAACCTTGTTCCAGAACTGAAGAAGGGTGACATCCGTGCAGCAGCGGCTGAAGATGACGACTCAGAGAAGGCGAGGAAGAAGCAAAGGAGGAAGCCAGGGGGGACGGAGAAGGAGGTCGCATCGGAGGGTCATAGAATGTTGTCGTGGATATGGAGGCATGCGGGGGTTGGCGAGCAGATGCACGGCGATGGGGCGCTCCACGATAGTGCGTGTATGCTTCGAAATTTCTGACAGATTATACTGATATCTACATGTTACACCTTTAGTTCTCCGCGTGGAGTGGTGTAAGAGCAGAGCACGGCAAGACCGATGGAGGGAGGAAGTCGAACTGCTGCAGGAGGAGATGCGGCGCGTTCAACAGTTCCTCCTCCATCGTGCCGCAACTTGGTCTAAGCGCGCCGCGGATCTGGCTAGCTGGTGTCTTCCAAATGTGCCGGCGGACCCACTGTTCGACGCAGGACGGGTCGCATTTGCGCTCAACCAGCAGGAGCAATTCTTGATGATGGCGTGTCACTGTGGCATGCTCTGGTGCAATGTCGCAAAGTATGTACAGTCTGAAGGTCGCTGTGATATTGTTCCACGTAGTAGTAGCATGAGGGAGGAGGACGATGGTGAGGATGACGAGGTGTCACCGCTTCAAGATGAGGCTGAGCATAATGCACCCCTCGGGTCTATATCTGTAGATGCACTGTAATATCCTTAGAAATACAAGCATTACATTTTATTGATGCTTATTACGCGGTTTAATGATTTACTGGATCTAGCTACTAAGTACATTACCCAGAATGGTATGTGGCGGTTGCCCCTTGGAGGAACGGCGGGGGCTGACAAATATGGGAATGGGCGCACCTGAGCGCGCACAAGGCGCGTGTGGAGGCGCGTGTGGATGCACGCCACAAGCGCACCAAGAGGCCGGCAGGCATGCCTTGGATATGCCGGCACGGCTTGTATGGCCTTGAGCATGTGCTGAGCTGACTCTAATGTGCACATGATTAGGCATTCGTGTGCACATTAGAGTGCTCTGCTCAGAGTGTGATGTGCACATGCCTAAATACTCTACTAGAGTAGGCATGTGCACATCACTGTCAGCATTAGGTGCTCCCATCCCCTCGTGGATCTTGTGTGTCTGACACTAAAGCTAAAGGCTTGGCCGATCCTACTTATTTACAATTTCTTCGCGTCCGCATTCGTGTTCACGGTTTAGGCTACGAAAGGCGACCGAACTTGGGAAGATGTGCGGTGCGCTGCGGACACGACTCGAAGAAAGATAATGCTACTACGAGATAGAGAATCGAGACTGGGGTTGGTCATGTTTCCATGCTGCTTCAACTTCATCCTTTGTCTCTCTACATGTGGTTTTTTTTAGTCGCTGTCTTTGCCGCAGCTTCCCTTCTTTCCAGTTACTTACTTACAACTTTTACAATCTTTCACCATCTTTTGGGGGTTTCCTGGCAGTTTTATCCGTCAAACAACCCCATCTATATTTAATGTTAGTCCAAATTAAAATCATACGCTTCACTACAGATACATGTAGCATATTCCAAGAAGTGATCGAAAGAAGGAGGCTCTAATTTAGAACCCTGTACGAAGAAGTAGAAAGATCCACACTTCAATATTCAACAGTAGGTCTGCTAATCTCAAACTTAGGACTCGCTCGATAAGTGCCGCTTGGGCCGGTTGTTAATTTTGTTCCTTCCTCGTCCTGGGACGCTACGAAATTAATAATAATATGAATTCGGGAAAGTGTTGGGCAGTTCAACTTGAAGGCGAGCGAATGCAGAGAAAATAGAGCCTGGAATAATTCCCATGGCAGAGAGTCCATCACCTCGATTCCCGATTCCGTGGTGCTGGTGCCCATGAAGAGATGAATTGATTCCACGGTGGTATTACTGTTTGATATGGCGGCGAAGATACGTAGGACCCCAGCGAACCAGCGCTGTCATTCATGGCATGGTTATTAGGTACCACCCAACTAACGTGAATTCCTATAGTGGAATGTATTAGGCTGTGGACAACCACTGGACAATTGACAATCAATACAAAGGACTGGCAAAAGCATCATGGGGAAATCTCCACCCTGGAGTTGACGAGAACAGTCTGAAATATACACAAGGTTCCTCGGCATAGTTATGTAAGTACTTAGTTGGGTGACGGCGGGAAAAGGTTTTCGAAAATATGCATCATTCCTAGTCTGTCAGTCAGGGCAAGGTCGGTTATGATGTTGACCCTCTTGTACGACTCGGATGTGTAGACGCGGTAGATATCTGGGAGTTTTCGAACATTTCGATGTAGCTTGTGAATTCAATATCCATGTCAGTGGATCCTGAATTAGAATGTCTATTAGCTCGCATGTCGACAGGAATTTTCTGCATGTTGATAATGACGCGGCAGATCTACAGTATGAGATAAGTGGGGTCAACACCAGAGCAACCAGAGCAAAAAGGGAAACATACGGCGACTGACAGAAGAGTGATTGGCCAGCTATGGATGCCAATAGATAGCCTCGTTATCGTTGCTCGAGCATGGGAAGCAAAGGAACGTACACGAGCATGATGTGGGGCTTCGCCACTTGTGTAAACAGAGAGTAGGGTATAATTGTCACCCACAAGGCTAACGGGAAAACGTAAACAGAGATCAGAATGTATAAATGGACGACTCAAACTCAACTCACAAACAATCAGAACGAATACCCAAGCGCCGTCACGGACTACAAGATGGACAACAAGCGACTCGCCAAATGCTACTTTCTTTTTTGCGATGGTTAAAAGTAATAAAATTGTTTGAGTAACCACAACGCCGGCCCTGTAAATCGATGTCCATTAACGGCCTCTTTTCAAGATGATGAACAAACACACATGATATATGCCGCCTCGCGTGGAGTTTCGAGAATATTGCAGGTCTCGCCGAAGGGTAAACGATGGAGAGGTCGCGAGGTATACAAGTATATCGCGCTCAGCATCCCTTGCATGACTAATAGACTTATGAGGAATACCGCCATCTTCCAGCTGCAATTATAGAGGGCGTACACTACATGTCATTGGGTTTTATTCAATCTGTTGACATTACAAGATCATGATTCTCACCTCTGACCATAATCAAGCTGTCAACAGCAGCCAGAAGAACGCTTGCGCTGGTCGGTAAGAAAAGAAACCATCCCATGCATTCATGTCTTGGAACTGGCACGCGGGATAGTGGAACGAACACAATATATGTGTTTACCCTGGAAAGATTTCACGGTCAGCACTGGGAGTGTTTAAAGATAGACATTCACCATTGTACACCGAGGGGAAAATATCGAGCGAACATGTACAGAACTTTCACCCTGCTTATGGAACCTCTGTGGCAACGTCACTGAGTAAAGGCCAGCGGAAATATCAACATACGGACCTCCAAATACAGAGATATTCATCGCGACATGTAATAATGTACTCCCAAACCAGCCACACAGCAGCAGCCACTATTAACGGGGAGATGGTCAATGGCACCCGTTGGAATCCGAAATCAACATGGACGGTACTCACAACATAGCACTTTCCGTAGAAAGACGTCTTCTTGCAGACGGTTTTGGGTCAATGCCTGCACCTCCTCCATACGCTCCTTTTAACGCTCCTCGATGATGTGGAACGAAAGCTTGTAGACCTTGGAGCTTGAAGTCAGAATAACCAGCACCTTGATGTTGACTTGAGTTATTGGCGAATCGTTTCAGTAGTCAATTTGATACCGATGGGCACCCTCGAGAGTCGTCCATGTTCCAGAATACCCAAGTCCGCCCTTCTCTGGGGGTAAACGTGCACGAGAGTCATCAACGATGGCATGTATGGATGTCAGAGAGAATAATGGGGGCTGGAGATTTATGATATCGCCTTGCAATGGTGGGAGCAACCTGGCAAACTTCCAGCCTGCAGTGAGCAGTGCGTGGTGTACTCGAGAATATAATTCAAGCAGGTGCGCGAGGAGGAGCATGGCAGTGGGTGAAACTTTGGGGAAATTGCATTTTCCGCCTGTACGTGTCTCAAGAACGGTGTAGAAATCCCCGAAAGTAGGTGGTGGTCCGGGATCTGTGATGCAGAACGCTTGCCCCCCGATATCTGGGTTCGTGCTACCATTGAGGAGGTCGATAAGGCGCGCCTCGTAGCATAGATGTGCAGCGGCGCAGTTCTCGATGTACGAGAAAGGCTGTATCATAGTGGAGGTCCAAGTGGGGTTGCTTCCGCGCGCCAAGTATATGTCGGTTACCAAGTCTCCCCGGGGACCAAAAATTGGGTTTCCGGGCCTGATAAGTACAGCCTGTCCTCATCACCTTCTTCGCCCCCAGCTCTGTCCCGGTGGGTGCTCGGTCGGAGGCCCGCACGATCCTTTCGGCTTGGATCTTCGTCACAGCATAGTTCGAGAAAAAGTCTTCTCGTCGCTTGGGGAGGCGACTGTCATCGTCGTTTATGACCTGCAGGAACTTCTCAGGCTCCTTCTGCCAAGGCCACAGGAAAAGTCCAATGCTATGAACAGCGACTGAGCCGGAAGACGTGAAAATTAGCGCAGTTGCGCCGGCGGCGCGAGATGTGTTGATGACGTTCTTTGTCCCAGTTACATTTACCCTGGCTGACCGTTCCATGAACTCTGGTTGTCTTTCATAGAAGCGGATGATGGCGACGGTGTGGAACACTGTGATTTCAGGTTCGGGTTGCCCATTGGAAGTGGAAGCCGCTGGCCAGGGTGCTTTGAACGCTGCTTCTAAAGCGGCAGCATCTGTAATGTCCACAGGTATAAACTGCACGCCTTTGAGGAGAGCATCCTTCACGACATAATTTATAGGCGGGCGTAGGTCCAGCAAACGGATATGATCGAAGGCTTCTCCGCGTTCCAGTAATTTCGTCACGATCCAACCTCCCAGGAAACCTCCCTACAAGGTATGTAAGCCATTGGTTGGAACCAGAATAGAATTTCAGGTAAGACGCACCCCTCCGACCACAATATATCTTCGACCAGTCTTCGGTGGTAAAGCCTCCTCTTTTGGAGGGGAATTAGCGATTTTTTTAGCTGTTTCTCGAACGTCCTTTGGGCTGCATCGCTTGGGAGAGAAGGAGAGAACATTTTGTGGAATAGTGGCGAGAGCTTTGTCATTTTGATAAATATAGAGTCCTAGGAGGATGAATGGAATGGAAACAAGCCCAATCCATTGCCAGAAGACGAGCAACTCTATAGCCATGAAGTTGAAGGTAGCTGAGAAAGAGCCTGCTAAACATGGCGCCTTGAAACTTCAGGTTTCTTCAGGGCCATCAAGCCGTTCTGATTTGATTCTGTCAAAGGGCTACTTACAGGGCCGCCAGAATCACCGTGCAGAGCAATCCGGAGAATAATTGCCTAAAGCGTCAAGAAAACGCCAGCGCCTCGCGATCGCATTCATTCATGGCATCTGACGGTAGCTTCTCAATCATCCCCCCAGGCTCTATTATTTATACCTTTGCTGTAAAACGCTTTATCTACATGTGAATACCGCCAATTTCCAAAATAATAACATCTTTCTTCCCTAGTACTACCCAATTAACATGAATTCCTATGGATAGCAGAATGTATTAGGCTGTGGACAACCACTGGACAACAATTGGTACAAAGGCCCAGAAGCATATCGTCCAGGGAAACCTCTACCCTGGAGTTGACGAGAACAGTCTGAAGTTTACACAAGGTTCCTCAATACAGTTGTGTAAGTAGTTGGGTGCCAGCGGGGAAAGCCTTTTGGAGGTACACATTACTTATTCCCAGTCGATTAGTCAGGGCAATGTCAGTTATGATGTCGATCCTCTTGCACGACTCGGATGTGCAGGCGCGGTATATATCTGAGAGTTTTCGAACATTTCGATGCAGCTTGTGAATTCAATATCCATATCCAGAATCAGAATGTCGATTAGCTCGCATCTCGATAGCAGCTTTCTGCATGTTGATTATGACGCGACAGATCTACGAGATAAGTGAGGTCAACACCAGAGCAACCAAAGCAAAAAAGGGGACACATACGGCGATTGACATGAGGGTGATAAATAGCCTCGTTATCGTTGCTCGAGTATGGGAAGCAAAGGAACGTACACAAGCATGATGTGGGGCTTTGCCACTTGTGTAAACAGAAAGTAGGGTATAATTGTCACCCACAAGGCTAACGGTAAGATGTAAACAGAGATCAGAATGTATACATTGATAACTCAAACTCGACTCACAAACAATGAGAACGAATACCCAAGCACCGTCACGGACTACAAGGTGGACAACAACCGACTCGCCAAATGCTACTTTTCTTTTCGTGGTGGTTAAAAGTAATGAAATTGCTTGAGTAACCACAACGCCAGCCCTGTAAATCGATGTCCATTACCGGGCTCTTTTCAAAATGATGAACAAACACACATGATATGTGCCGCCTCACGGGGAATTTTGAGAATGTTGCAGGTCTCGCCGAAGGGTAAGAGATGGAGAGGTCGCGAGGTATATATCGCGATCAGCATCCCTTGCATAACTAATAGACTTATGAGGAATACCGCCATCTTCCAGCTGCAATTATAGAGGATGTACACTACATGTCGTTGGTTTTTATTCAATCTGTTGACATTACAAGACCATGATTCTCACCTCTGAGCATAATCAAGCTGTCACCGGCGGTCAGAAGAACGCTTGCGTTGGTAGTTAATAAAAGAAACCATCCCATGCATCCACGCCTTGGAACTGATACGCGAGACCGTGGAATGAACACAATATATGTATTTACCCTAGAACGATTTCATGGTCAGCACTGTGAGTATTTGAAGATAGACATTCACCATTGTATACCGAGGGGAAAATATCGAGCGAACATGTACAGAACTTTCGCCCTCTTCATTGAGTGATGGACTGACCAGTGAGATAAGAGGACTACAATGGTATGGGACAGACAGGAGGCATCCTGAGCTGCGTCTAACTAGGTTTTCCTCGGCTTCGTAGCAGGTTAAATGGGTAAGCAGAAGATAGAAGATACAGCGGATAATGAGGTCTTAGGCAGACAGACCCGCAGCTTTTCTAACGTCATGAATTAAGCCAGTCCCTCGCACAGGAAAGGTCACGAACAAAAGTGGGCATGAGTAGATGCCTGACCGACAAGAGAACGAACAGTGAGGAACAATGAACCCTCGTGTCGGGACAAGAAGGCTTCTACGTCGCCAGGTCACAGGGGCAGAGAGCCAGCGACAAGAACGGCGATATGGTAAAACTGAGCAGTTCTAAAGGGACGGATGAAGAAAAAATCGACTGGAAGACGGTGCGAGTACGCACCATCGCTTGCCCCTCTGTGTCGTCCTGTCCACCAATCCATATCTCTTGACCGTCCAAACCCTTCATTTGCTTGCCTTCGTTCAAGCCTCAATCAGGCTAGAAGGCTGCATCGAAGTCGAAGACGAAGCGAGATTGCGTGGTGCACATCACAGTAGCTGGGTCCGAAATGAATCGACGGAGTTTGGGAGGCATGATGTGCCGGAGTCCGAGGGTTGGAGCTCTGGAGGTGCGAGCTATGCTGAGTTTCAAAAGGGGCTGCACCAAAGTGCGATGCGAAGCGCAAATGACGTATGAAGTTCGGGTTTTCAGCGGTCAGAAGAGCAGGAATTGAGCAGGAATGCCCATCATCGGTCGATGGGAGATGTTCTAATACGATCCTCGTGCTCACAAGTGGTCTCAAGACATGACGGCTCAAGTAGTTCTGAGGCATATTGAATCTACTATCTACAATAAGAACAACTATCTTTTGGCGAAGGAAGATCTATCATTTTGCCTACAATCCTATTTTTTCCTTTCTCCTCTGCCCCAAAGCATATAAAGACTGCCAGTGGTCCATTTCAAATCTCGTAACTCGCTTGACCAAGACGCATTCTTCACAATGAAATTCTCAATCTTCGCTTTAACCACTATCTGGGCCTTATTTGTATGTTTCCAGAGATTATCATTCAAGAGCCCCTAACTGACTTCGTGAAAGGCCTCAGCTACTCGAAATGGCATATTGGCCAGTACAGTCGCGGGTACCGCCAAGCTCGTCCCAATTACCTATATTGGACCGATTACCCCAGGTGGAGCCAATCTCACCATTACTGGAACTCCAAAGGTTAGTCCAGACGACGCAGGCATTTTTCTCCACTGTGGTGTGTATACACTAATATACACCGTTAGGAAATCTATGACCAAATCATTGAGATGAACCCCAAGTATAACATTGTGGCGTTCAACCTTGAAAAGCGTGATTTCATATCCATAGAAGAGCGCACTCCCGTAAGTAAAGACTTTCTTTCGTTCAACCAAGAGAGAAGTCGAGGAAGGACTCGGAAATTAACTTTGTAAAGGATCGTGTCGCCTGCAACGTCGAAGGCGATGCTATTTATAGCGTCATCGCTGAGGGTATCGACTACCTGAACAACCTCGGGGCTGGAGCCTGTAACCTTGGCCCCAAGCCAGCATGTTCGCGTGTCACCTGTTCTGATAACTCTGCCATATATTACTGCAATGACGTGAGTGTTATCTCCTAGACCATACAATTGGGTTTGGTTTCTCTAGACTAACGTGACCATAGAACTCTTACACCATCGGCCCCAGCTGCAACTATGTAAATTTTCTTGGCTATCGGTAACTGGCCAACTTTCGATACTAATAATTCATCCAGTTGGGCTATGGTATGGCCCAGGCCATTTTGAACCAATGTGCTGTCTGTAGTGGTAGCTGCACGCTTTCTGGCCAGGCTTGGGACACCCAGAACTACGTGAGTCTGCCGTTCCATTTACTTGTAGCGCTATGAATTTACGATAACACAGAATATTATTGTTGGTGCTTCAAACAACTTTGGCGAGGGATATTGCTAGAGGGTGAATACATGGTGGGCATCGGTTGAGCAGTCCAATGGACTAGGTGAAGCTTCACTGCGTGTGTCAGTCCGCCAGCTAGATAAATAATTTCCCGTTTTAATAAATTGTACTTACCAGAGTCGTGAAACAAACTGCCTCTTGTAGGCGTTCAAAACCTCCTGTGATTATCAATCGCCTGCGGTTTTGTGTTACAACCACTGGAAAGTATTGTTTGTTCATCACCTTCTCCTGGATGACGCGGCAACGTCGAAGCTCAAGCACCACAAGTTCATTCCAGAAGTCACATAAATGTTCAATAGATGAATCTTGTGCGATATAATGATGAGACGAGAGCGATACGGTGGGGAGCGATCCAAAACGATGCCAGACGACATTTCCTTCGTACTGCAACCGAGCCGAGAGGCACTAACTATGGGTGAGAAGAATACAACATTCAACTTACATTCTACAGTACATTGGGAGCATATTTATACTACCTAGGTACGTATGACGAGTCAGAAATTAAAAAATGAGAATAATAGGAGGGTGGAGAGCGAGCCAAGCACGAAATGAGCATGGGGAATGTTGATGGGAATTGAATATTGAATGCAGAATGAATCAGAAAGAAAATGAGAATGGGAACGCAATTACCGAAGAACAATGAGAGTCGAGAATGTTCAATTATGGGCGCAGACGGAGACCCTCACAGAGGCAACACAGAGGTTACGGCGACCGAAAATCCGTGGTACAGTCCTTTGTCCTAGCCGATGGATGTTCACAGTTAAAATGTTCAAATGTGATCCCGTTTTATTTTGGGCTATCCGCCGATATGTATACGGTACCAAAGTGGTACAAGCGGTTGGCTTAAACACATCCAACCGTTTGTACCTCCAGGTCATTGTCACATGGCAAACAATTTGGTGGTGGTACCAGCAGACCTTGCGGCAATATAGTAGTAGTACACTCAAAGTACACTAGATAATATTGGTAGTCCCGAGTGGTCTTGGCAGAGATCCTCGGGTAGATTAGATTAGATAGGATCAGAGGTTGTGCATGTCCATAGATAGATGCCAGATCGAACCATCCTTGCTTGCCTCTTGCCGCTGAGAACCTTTCTGTCTTCCGGTCTAGGGTTCGGCGGTCGCGTTGTATTACTATATGTAAGAGTTATAACTGACCACGAGGCGAGAACGACAATCGTCGGTCCACCCTTTGCCTTGTTCCTTTTTCGGAGCTCTGCCAAATCGATGTTGTCTCTATACATATCCCTCATCTCTCTTCATCTCTGCGACAGAGAATATCATCATCATCGTAGCCAGCTTCAAAGTGCGAGGATCCAAATATAACCAAGATGGCCTGATCTCACCATCTTTTCCTTTCATGGTCATCTTCCGCAGCACGCATCACATCCATCATATCGGCCATCGCGCTGCACTGCACATGTGCACACCGCACACAAGGGCTCAGCAGCACGATGTCGGCCTCGGTAGGGCCATCTACCATCTTTCATTTCACTTATCTACCCACCGCGCTATGAAATTCGCAATTCGATTTCGTCCACCGCCTCAAAGGACTCCGGTTATTGTCCATACGTACGTCCTTTCATCTTATCCACGTCTTAGTATGCGTTCATTTCGTCTAACGCGTCTCGCTCTCATCCACAGGGGCGTTGCTTCTCGTGGTCGGTTACACAAATCCCAGTCCTCGTGTCTCTGCATCTCCCGATAACTCAAATTCCACCCCCCAAAAACCCTTTGTCGCATCAAAGGCTTCAACTCACCTCCACATTCATCTCTCGTCGTGCTTTCAACGCGTCTACTCCTCTCTGCCAGATGCTCATCGACCCTGGTGGCCCGGAGTCAATCTCGTCTAGATATTTAACATGAACTCAAGTCCACTCGACGCGTAGGATTACACGTCGGCCGAAGGGGTCGGTCATAACGTATCTCCAGAACGAGTTACTTACAAATGGTCTACGATCGACTTGTCTGCCCATGGACATGGGAATGCGTCGTTGCATGCACCTGGTATGCATCCACGAAATACCAATTACCCATCTCGTGTATGTTCAGATCACTTCTTTGCTGTCAGTGTCTTTCAATGCCTACTTCTTGACAGGAGATACTCGGATTAATGGTACCCACCCTCGTCTCAAGCCTGCGTTCCGAATACACCCAAATGGAAATCTGACTTTCTCTGGAATACCGTTCCGAAGTCCACGTCAAAATCGGTGCCCATGGCCACGACAGCCATTCCGATATGCGCAAAGACAGGACCCCCTCGTGGATATCGCGTGTCCGGACGACAAAGACCTTGGCAGATCCCACTATCCACATCCCCTCCGCGTTCGCGGGTTCGGCTCCAAATGGTGACTGTCGTTGTATTTGCGGGAGATGCAGTATCGCTGTTGTGAACATGACGCATGCTGGCATAAATGCTGCGAGATTCAGCAGGATAGAGTCGAGTCGTTCGCATTTCATCCTTTATCTGTACTTCTTTTGACGACGACGTCTTCGTCTCTTCTTCCAGGCTATACCATGATTCGAAACGAAAACGAAATGGATGATAAAGAAAAACGATAAACACAGCCCTCTCTCCGCCTTTCCGGCTCGGACATACGAGATCACTGCAACCCACGCTTTGTATGTCCGTCATTCGTGGATTTTGCGTATCGGACAATAGGATCGGCCGATCCCACACTGCTCTCCTTCACGCTCGTGTTCATATTCGTGTTCGTATTCGTGTTAGCGATTTCCATTTATGAAGGGATCTGGATCATACGTGGTGCGCTGTGACTATGTCGGAAAAATCCCAATTTGCTTATCACTGCTTGCGGCAGCTGATGCTCTCATAAGCGTGAATCAGTCTCTGCGGGCAGACATATCGCCACCTTGTTAGGTTATGTAACCTCACGCTAAGCACTTGTACATATTTGAAGTGCTGATAAGTTTCCGCAGGTTGGCCCATCAGAGTACTATCGGCTGGTATCACCGACCCAAATCTCTGATATCGCACATAAGTGCTATCGAGTATGTAGATAATTGACCTCGCGCAAAGTCCAAGCGGGATGCTCTCCAGGAGGAAACTCTCTGGTTAACAAGTTGATGGCGGCGGGCGCCCAATGGCGATGACTCTACTTACATCCTTTGGGAACCGTTGGGCATTGGGGCAACATTGGGGTATTTATCTTCAGAGTCCTTGATTGCTTGAACTTTCAAGTTAACCACCACACAGATGTCACCCTCCCCAGAAGAACAACTTGACTCCCCTCGGTTATTGCACCGCTGAACCTGGTCAAACGCTTCAGAATGGTCACGGAGATGGAAGATCGTCCGAAAATTGGGTTGGGGACCAAGATCTTCCAATTGGCTTGCAGTCAATGCGAATACCGAAGACCCCTTGCTTTCCAGTTCGGGTGGATCACTTCTACGAGCAAAGTCCCAAGGGAAGACATCTCTGCCTGGTGCTGCACGTCCTAGGCCCATCGGTCGAGTCATTCTAACTCAGCAACGAGTCAGGAAGATACTTGCCTGCCCACATCGTAAAGAAGGTAATGTCAGACGTATTTGAGGTGTTATGCGAACCTCAAAGAACGTCATTCACGGTGGTGAGTAGGTATCTGGCTCATTTCATCGAACCATATCAATACCATGCTGATTTATATCTTTGGCCATTACCGGTACCCCTGGCAATTTACTCTTCATCGCCTATCAACAGAGCGATCCCATCAAGGAAGTGCTTTCCGCGTCTCCTGGCCTCAAGCATGTAACATGTAACACTGCCACTGCTAACATGTCGATGGGACCGACTATGCTGTCATCTCCTAACCCATGGACCACGACTTCAAGTGGAATGATACACGGCAGAACTTTGCCGATGTGTCTATTTATTTGAGCAATTTCTCTCATGGCAACTTGTGCTGACTTTCATCGAGGTTAACGTCTCTATAGACGGCGCTGACATCGATGGGATTGCAGCACACATAGCAAGCGAAGCCGTCACCCTTGACGCTCCGCATAATCTACTTCCCCCGGACGCTCTGCAGAGTGGAAGGATCAACACCAAAGCCAATATTTGGATGCTGGGCTGTACTGTGCGTTTTTTTCTTGCTCCCCAGTTGTTGCTGTGCTTATTTGTCGGTATAGGCCTACCTCCGCCTCAATGGCGCCCCGCCTTTCGCATCCGAACCCACCGACTCCCCTGTTGAGTATATTGAGCAGACGCTGTCCAAATTAGAGTATCTACTGGCATCAAGCGGCAAGTTGTCGGAGGAGGACATTCCCCTCACTGCGTCGTTTCTCAGATCGTGTCTTGTCCTTGACCCAGTTGAAAGACCAAGCGCGCCCGATCTCATGATCATTGGAACGGACTGGGTAATGGGAGAGGCGACCTGTTCCTGTGGTTGGTGTGCCACTGAGGTGTAAAAGCACATAAACAACGCAGTTCCATTTATATTTCGAGTTTCCGAGTTCGACTTCCCAACCAACTGTCGTGACTTGACATGCATATTTATATACAGGCATAGAAATCTAGAAATCTATCCTTCTCTAGAATTATCCTTATCGTCTTGCTGCACAGCGTATTAATATGCGGGGACTGGGCCCGAATGCAGTGTTCGCTCAATTCGAGGACTCAATTCGACTCTCAGCCGATCCTTTGCCGCAGAACGCACCTCTCTCTCGGACAGTATTCAGCAACCATTGTTCAGCATGACGTTCGAACCTCCTCGGTCAAATCCTGCTAGAAGATCCATACTTAAATCACCGACTTTTCAATTTACCATTTCGATCCAACCACCCACAAGAATCGTCCCCTTATCAACTTCGCTGACAGATCAACTCAGCATGGAGCTGGTGGAATATTGCATCGATTTCCTTCATAATGACAAGGAAACACTCCGAAATTGCGGCCTGGTCTGTAAAGCGTGGCTTGTATGTGCCAGATTCCACCTATTCCGGAAGAATTTTACCGTATACATCCAAAATCACACCGGAGACGAGGTATTCACCATCCTAACAACTCCTGGATCGACCTTGGCTGGCTTTGTCCATCAGCTCTGCATACAAACCACCGCAACTTTCACCATTCGGAAGCAGCGACTCACTAATGGATGCACTGACCTGCATCAACCGGGGATCTCATTCAACGAATATTTGCTACCCTTTGTGGGAGCTTCCGACTCCCTCAAAACTCTTACATTTCATGGCGTCAAAATCCGCCCCCGAGCGTCCAGCAGATTTAGCGCAATTGCACCGCAAATCAAAGCCTTGTCGCGCTTGACAAGGCTCGAGCTCACTCGATGTGCATTCTCGACGTTCGAGGAATTTCTGTTGGTTATTTGCTCCGGTGCGAGCCTTCTGGAACTTTTACTGACGGACATCACGGTGCTGCATTGGTCCGATCAAACGCCTCCGGACAGCTGGCACCTCCCTCGAAGACTCCAACATTTAAGCTTGAATACCCCAGGCCAATCTCTTATCTTGAAGTGGATTCTCTCACATCCTCGTATCCCAGTATTGAAGGCCGTGTGTTTGGGGGTTTTCCAGGACGCCGACGATCAACAAACTATTGGGCGCTTCCTCAGGGCGCTTGGCCCACACTTAAAGCATCTGAAGCTAAATCTCGTGAGGTGGACACATGAAAGTAAGTCGTACATAGCCCGCATGCCTCAATATTAAATCTGACATCACAACGGCCCCGTACTAGTCAATCTATCCCATAACACGACATTACAAAGTCTATCCATCAGCCACTATCTGATAGGGGAGTTCGCAAGCGAGAATATCTCACCGTCCGGTGGGTTAGTGAAGATACTTGGCCAAATATCCTCTCTACAGGTAGCCAAGATCGATCTTCACTTTGTAAACGCACCGCGGGATTTATTGCTGATGCCATGGTCTGCTGTGGCACGAGAGCTCGACTCGCCTAAGTTTTCTCGCCTCAGATTAGTGCGGATTAGATCGACCGGAAAGAAGGAGAAATGGGAGGATGTGCTAAGGGAGGGTTTTCCGAGATTATCTGCCTGTGGGATCCTTCAAATTCTGTGGGATTCGTCCGCCTTTCACGACTCTGATTAGCATCCACAAACGCGAGAAGCGTCAACGCGTCCGCCGAGTAGTTCAAATGAATTTGGATTTTTTATATTTAAAGGATGGTTTATACAAGATTTATGTAGCAGATTGAAGTTAAATTATAAAGGAACGAGCGTTTGAATATTGAAAGCATACAGTGTAAACAAAACAAAAAAAGGTAAAGCGGGGACGAGATCTTCATAACGGTCATAATTTAGTCATAAACATACCGGGCAAATTCTACTTCGAAACTAGCTTGAATTCCACGAGAAAACGAGCGACTTCAAGTACGCCCTCCCTGACAATCTCGCGCTGATCTGGGCGAATCTTGGCCATGAGGTTCTCGAACTTGTCTGGGTGGTATCGAAGAATCTCGGGCCTGACGCGCGCCCGATGACCTTTGCCCGCGAAGCCAGGGCGCTTTGGATCGAAGACAAAGGTATGGACGCGTTCGCGAGTTATGCCTTCAATACTGTCGATATCGTGGAGGACGGGCCAAGGAAGTTGTTCAAAGGTGAGAAGAAGATTGGCCTCACATTGGAACGCTTCCCATTTGGCCTCGTAAATGGCGAAGCGTTCGGCGTCGGTGGGAGGTGGGGGAGGAGGACAGAAAACGGGAGGGGGTTCATCGGCATATGGAGTACCATCCTGTAGTGAATGCATGGAGGCATCCATGTCAATATACGTGGAAGGTTCTCGCATCGGGATATCGGCGTTGTTGTATTGGTGTTGGGAGCTATCGGCGAAGCCTTGCTGCTGTTGGTGGTACTGTTGCTGCGCATACTGCTGCTGCTGATATTGCTCGTAGAGGCGAGTGCGTTCGCGATTAGCATAAAACGCGGCCTCTTCAGCTTGTTCAGCTTCGCGTGCAGCACGAATACGAGCTTCCAGCTCTGCTTCCAGGCGTGCCATCTCTTCCAAGCGAGCCCTCTGCCCAGCCCAAGCGCGAGCCTCCTCTTGTTCAGCCCGATAGCGCGCCTCCGCTTGTTGACGAGCGAACGTTGCTTGTTCAGCCTGAATACGAGCTTGGATTTCAGCCTGGGCACGGGCTGCCTGCTGACTAGCCTCTTCTTCAGCCTTCAGCTGGGCAGCCAACTTGGCACGAGCAGCTTCTTGTTGGATCCGCCGTATTTCTTCCTGCTCTTTTTCAACCCTCAGACGCTCTTCCTCTACGCGCATACGTTGTTGCTGTGCACGCATAAATTCCTCGTCTGCACGCCTGCGGTCTTCCTCTGCTTGTCTGAGTTCCTGTTGAGCGCGGATTGCTTGACGGCGAGCTTCCTCTTGCTGAGCCTCGAAGCGAGAGCGGGCGTCTTCCATAGCTTGAAGTTCGGCTGCCAGCCGAACGCGCTCCGCCTCCTCTTGCATCCGCCTCTGAGCGTCCGCTTCTTGATCTTGCTCAGTTTGCATACGCTCTTCAGGCAGTGCGGTGGCTGGCTCCTCGCTGCATGGAGCGGCATCGCAATGCGGGGCAGCTTCCATTTCTTTGTGCTCGCGTTCGACGCGTCGTCGCTTCATCACAGCGAGGTTCTCTTGATAGCGCCTGTGCTCCTCATTACGCTCCTCCTGCAAGCGACGTTCTCGGTCGGCACGTGCCTGCTCCTGCCGCAGTCGCTCCTGCTCAGCGCGGTGCTTCTCTTCCTTCGCTTTCGCCTCCAGGAGAGCTTTGCGACGGGCATCTGCATGCTCTCGCTCCTCAGCCAAGTCTGTGTCCATCGCGAGGCGGCACTCGGATTTGGCCTCGATCTCAGCGTTGAGGATAGGGGCTACTTCGGCGGCGCGATCGACGGCTTGACGAGCATCAGCAAGGGCGGTCGCGAAACTGTGCGAATTGGTAAGTCTCTCCATCTCCTCGACGAAAATGCGGTCCTCCTGGGTAAGCGGAAGACGCGATTGCTGAACGGCGTGGAAGGTTTCTTGACTGATGGTGGCGAACGGAGGATTGGAGTGAAGGTTGGTGGGCACCGAGGAGGGTCTTCCGGGACTGAAGGGCGCGCGTTGCTTCCGGAGAGGAGTTTGGGAGCGCGCATGGCGGACGCCGACGCGATGGTGGCCCTTGACGGACGTCCTCATTGGGGATGGGGTAGATGGGATATTGCCGGCGGCATAGTACCGCTTGCGCGGGGTGGGGGTTTGGAAAATGCGAGGAGAAGGAAAAGGAGTGGTAGAAGGGAGCGTCGGGCCACCAGGGCTGGAGCGAGGAGAGACAGTGGGGATCTCGCGGATACCGAAAGATGTCACGGGGGAATTGTATGGGTGGGGGCGGAACCTAGTCGCTTTCTTGGGAGTAGTGAACATGTTATTCTGACAAGGGATAGATGTCGAGGATTGGCTGTGAGGGAAGGATTAGCGATGTCGGTTGATCTTGAGGCGTCTCTTGAGGACGATGGTAGGAGGATAGAATGGGCACGCACGATAGGATGCCGTCCGCTATTTATGCAATTCAGGAATCAGTCAAGCGTGAAATGAATTCTCGCTATTGTCATGAACTCACCAGACTTGAAGAAGCACCAATCCAACTAGGACTTCAAGTTTATTACCGTAACAAGTAAGTTTTGCGGTTGAATTGTCGTGGCACGCTTTAGGACAAGCGGGCCATGGTATCGATCAAGCGGGATCATTTCCAATATGATATATCGCATTGTTCAGCAGAACGATCACAGAAAAATTCTCTCGCTGCCCTCACCTCCATTGTCTACCATGGCACAGAAGTGGCCCAACTACCACAGCAGTGTTTCCATGGCCTTCCGTCGATCAGTATCTTGCTTGTGAGTTACCCACATTAACTGCTAACCAGAACCCAGCGCTCACGCCAGTCCCAGTGAGCATTCATCGAAACGAAAAGCATCAAAAGAAAACGAGCAAGATGCTGGCGGTACGTCTTTGATGATCTTCATGAGTCGTGGATGTATTCAAATTGAGACCCGTGTGCCACTCGTGACACTGACAACAAGACCAACTCTTGCCGAGAGGCGTCTGCTTGACTCATGTGCCATGCCACACCATGTAGGAATCAAAGCGAGAGACAAAAGCAAGAATCACGAATATAAGCACCGCAAAATGAGAAAAGACTCGTCAACGAACCTTGACCGTTCCCGTGGCACCACACCAATTCCCTCGTTCCCTCATTGCCAACGAATCCCAAACCTTACCCACTGTTCATCGAAATGCCAGTAGAAACTCGAAGCGCTAGAAGGAAAGCGGAGCGTGAAAAAGAACACAGAGGAGGTCCTCTCTATGCTCAAGGGATTATAATTCGCACTGACGCCTCTGAGACAGGTGAAAGCACACATACAAATCGTGTCCGGCCTCCTAGTAGAACTGGTCGGCCTCAGGAGATCTTCGTTCCCATTACGAACGTGGGTCACCAAGATCGTTTTGTAACCCCAGTTCCCAAGAACTCAGTACACCCGACTACGCCACCCAAACTCGAGCGTCATATTCGTTCCGGTCATGCCTATGTCCCTGGCTCGCTCAGTCCTCCTGAGGATGATATCAAGGACTTCACGGAGACTTCTGGCGCACAAAAGGGAAGAAATCTTGCTGCCGAATTCCAAAGGCGGCATTATGGGGAAGGGATTGAAGTTGAAGCATCGCCTTCTGATAACCCGCCTCGAACTCATCGACGACTGGCGCCGCCGTTTCCTGAGCAGCCTCAAGCAAATATCATACCTCCTAGACCCAAACTCGGGCGACATGGAACGCACTTAATTGCGGATGCGTCGTCCGACAACTTTTCCAGCGATGCAACTATCGTGTGGCAGCCTCAGGCTCGACCATCCATACCCGCGCACTCGAAAGGTTTAGGTCCCGAAGATACAATTTTTGTTGGTCCAGACGGCCAGCCTATCGTGCCCGGGTTGCGGGATGGTTATTGACCTTTATTGCTCCTTGCCCGTCTGTCTTTTGGTGGCCCTGTCCGTGTCCGAATCTTGCTGAGCGCGTGAACCGACGACTTCAACCTTCTGCCAGTTCAACCAGAGTTCAACGGTGAACTGAACCATTCTATAAAAATGACAACTTCAACCTTCTGTATATATGCACCTAGTAAAAATCATGAAAATGATATGAAATAAAGACCTTACATTTAAACGACGGGCCTTGTTCACAGCTCCGTTGTCAGATAAGTAAGAGTTATGTATGTCCGAGAAGATGCTTCAAGAACCTGGGTGACCGTGCTGCACAACCTCGAAGAAATATCGGCGTCCAGGTAATACTTTTTAACCATATCTTCAGAGAGAGTGCTAAACGAAGGGAAGTGTGGCTTCTTGCTAACTCATCGCCTTCTTTTTTTGGCATTCGCCTTGTGCAGGGACCAGACGCTGGCACTCAACGTCTCACGCATCACTAACTTGAAAATTCAGAGCAAGGCCGTAGACGCTGGTATAATATATACTTATCATGCTCTTGACCTTCAATAAAGGAAACTTATTGAGCAGTAGAATGCGCACAAATTACAGTGCGGGGCTTGCTGACTTTCGGAGCCGAATATGCCGAGCGGCTCAGTTGCCATTCTCGGCAGCTGTATCCCCGGACGGGCCGGACTCCGACTCGGCTTTGGTGACGCGGCGTCGCCGGACTTCGTCGTCGTCAATTCCTCTCATCCTTGCGCCCTTCTCCACGCAAGGATTCTTCAAGGCATACAGTACCTTTGGGCTCGAAATATTATGGTTGATCTCCCTCCCGAGATATGGTGCCACATCATCCGATATCTTTCTCTGGCAACCTTGCAAGGCCTCTATGAGGTCAATCGAATATTCTTCGACCTAGCAATGGATGAAAAGTATCGGGTTATCACCTTCGATCGGGTTGATAACTGTTTAATGCGCATGCTGCACAGCCTTAGGTATGCCCAGGCAATGAATAAATAATTCAAACGGATGAACTGACGTAGTCGCTGTTCGAAGGAACGTAGACATCGCCCGTCGTGTCCGTACGTTCAGCGTTACCCCGCATCTGTTCCACGAACTGGAATTTGTTGAGGAGGATGAAGAGTCAGAAACGTCTGATGCGGGCAAGCGTTGGGCATTTTCAAATGTCTTGCGTCGTATGATTAAACATGTGGGAAGTAGAAGGCAACACCAGACAAGGAAGAGAGAAAAACATTCCATTTTCTCTAAATCTTCAGTCCATGTCACGGAAGCACTGCTCGTGATTATGCCTCTCTTGACTAACATCCACGAGTTCAGTATGGATTGGGATTTTTTCAACGATTTTCCGGCACCCTATATTGACGTCTTATGGCCTTGTGTCTCCCAGACCCTACAGGATCTCAGGTCATGCGTTACCACGACAAAATTGAACTCCATGTTTCCTCTACCGGTAGCCGCGCTGCCCCGCGTCAGAAATTTACGGATCACCATAAAATGCCACCATTCGCGCGCGGACGAACTTGCTAACGCTCAGGTTGCTGTGGCATCTTTTGTCAACTGGATCAAGGACAGTCTTGAATCCCTCTCTGTTCGATGCATGCCGATGCACGATATGTCTCTCTTCTACGAGAACCTCGGACATTTTGAACATCTTTCATCAATGGATCTCGACCTCTCCCTACCCGCGCCCCTTCCTCCCGACAAACCTATACGCTCGACCCTGTTTATTCAACAACATGGCCAGACCGTCCGTAACCTTTCCTTGTTGACATCCTTGCCCCTGACCCCATGGAGCTCTTATCAATTCACTTTCTCTAATCTCAAACTCTCCAACCTGCGATCCTTGACAATGTCGGCAGAAATCATGGCAATGTCTTGGGAACACACACTGGCTTTTTTGAAAGGACATGCAGCCGTTCTGGAATCCCTGGAAATCGACGGCCCCATCGCGCCGTCGGAACTTGCCCGACTTCTTAGCGTTCTGAACCATAGGAATCCGGCATGCATTCTCTCCAAGTTCTCCGTTTCACTTTATCAGCTGGATTCGAGGCTTCTCGCCAATTTCGCAGAAGACCTACAACGCTTGAAGGTTTTGAAGCTGCAGATTGGCAAGATCGCATGCGAGACGATGTTTTCGATTACTCCAGGACAGTTTTTCCCCGGCATTTGGTGCGTATTTGATCTATGCCCATATTCTGAAGCTGACGATAGTGATCAAATGTTCGTTAGCCACCCAGCGAAGACGTCCATCCTTTCATAAACGAGTTGAGAACTTACGAGTCACTTGCGAAGTGGGATCTCCGTGATATAACGATACAGAGACGTTCGTGCTGCGGAGAATTAGTTCTATGGAACCTCATGCTTTTTTGCGCCGATCACATCCGCGCGATCTCAAGCTTCGCAGAAAATGGTGATATGGACATCCCGGATCCTCCAAATACGAGACCGAAATTTGATGGCGAATATTGTCCAGACGGTCGCGTGGCGTGTGCGTATGGCTTAGATGGCGAGACGTGGTGATTTGAGGTTTGCCCAGGCTCTCCCTTTCGCCATTTCTGACGTCTACTCATTTGGTCCCACCAATTGCATCCAACATTCTGCGTTCACATACAAAACTCACATATCAGCCGCTGCATTCTAGCCCAGCCAGGCCTGCGTAATTATAACCATTCATCGACCATCTACGACCGCCAGGTTTCCTTTTGAGTACGTACGTACTTAGTACTTATCGATGGTGTCTTGGAACTGAGCAATTTCTGAATTGAAATCATGACCATTCTCGTACATAGTAGTGTCTCCGTCTCTGTCTGGATTTTCAGCTTGAATTTGGTGACTTCCGAACCCCAATTATAATGAGATGAAATGCCGCCAACGGGTGCCTAGAGCAGCCGGAGCTAGCCGTTGGTGTTTCTAGAACAGAATTCGAACAACGTAATTTATGTAAACCATCCCGAGCACTGCCCACAACATAGAGCGTATCTTTCATCTGCAGCGTTGATACATCGGGATACACCAACCATCTTTTTCAATTCAGAATCCACAATACGAGTCAGAACTTCAACATTCTGACTATCTTCATACGAGAATGCACATGACGGGAAGAAAGTTCGGCTACTTAGTTCATCCTTGTCCTGCTTCGACATCTGAAAGGACTTCACCACGAGGCCTTGATAAGGTTCTCAAGAGTGACAGTTCGGGGGCCACTTGACATATGTAGGTGACCCTTGCATATGGGTTGGAACCGGTTAGTTCACCTGCACTGAATTCCCCGCTTCAACATATATGGAGACCCAACCATGAGCTGGTGCCCTGGAGTCTCTTGACACCCTTTGTATCGAACATGATTAGCATTCTCGATGCTCTCGCCACTTTCTCATTTCTCTGGACCTTGTATCACTATGTAGCGCGTCGGAGAAACCATCTTCCTCTCCCTCCTGGCCCCAAAACGCTGCCTTTCATTGGAAACTTGCTGAATATGCCCCGCGAGCTGGAATGGAAGACGTATGATAGGTGGAGCAAAGAACTTGGTTCGTCAAACCTATCCTAGCTAGCGAATTAATGACTAGACATCTCCCCAGATACCGACATTCTTCATCTTGATGTTGCGGGCACTCATATTGTTGTGCTTGGAACGCACCAGGCAGCGATAGAACTACTTGAGAAGAAATCGTCGCTATATTCTGGCCGGTACGATGGTTCAGCTGTCCACTGCAACATCTTAGTTGATGTCCTATCTATAGGTCACGATTACCCATGGTTACCGAGTTAATGGGATGGGATTTCAACTTTGGGTTTATGGATTATGGTACGTTGACTTTTTCTGCTTTAATGAGCTTCGCTATCTAATGCAGGTATACGTAGGAGATCGATGGTATTCTTTCAAAATAATTGATGCTTTGTTCACATTCTAACCTACTTCTACAGGCGTAGGCATCGACGGCTCATGCATCACTCCTTCCACCCGTCTGCTGCCAGGAAATTTCTTCCGCACGAGCTCAAATCTGCACGAAGCCTTGTTCGTCGCCTATTGGACGATCCTGATGATCTGCTAGGGAACCTCCGACAGTCCGTCTTTCTTCCTCAATTTATGTCATGGAATGTTGACGGCTTCTAGTCTTTCTGGAGAGGCAATACTCTCAGCTGCCTATGGCCTGGAGATTGCCACGAAGACTGATAAATACATTGCTATGGCAAAAGCTGGGGTTGACCCGGTCGTCTCTGCCCTTATTCCAGGAACATATCTTGTCGATATCATTCCTGCATTGAAATATGTGCCCGGCTGGCTGCCGGGTGCAGGGTTTAAGAGGAAGGCAAAGGAGTGGCATCGCCTTGCATTAGCAATGCGAGATGTACCATATGAGAGCGCCAAGCAGGAAATTGTGAGTTCTATGGTTACAACAATTTATGCGCGTATAACCCTTTTTCTTTTCCTTGTCCAGGAAAAAGGAGCATCTCGACCGTCATTCTGCTTTTCAAGCCTGGGCAAGCTTGACGACAGGCTTGATATCAGTAAACAGGAAGACGATATTAAATCTGTCGCAGGTACTTTGTTTGGAGGTTTGTCGTTTCATACTCATGCTTAGGGATATATTGAACTCATAATTGCTCATATGCGGTAGCCGGAGCTGATTCAGTATGTCAATAAGTATCTTCCTGGTATATCTTTATTCACATTTTTTAAAGACTATGGGAGCGGTTGCAACTTGCATCTTGGCGCTTCTTAATCATCCAGAAGTTCTGAAGCGAGCTCACGAGGAAATCGATAGGGTGGTTAAACCTGGAACTCTGCCCACTTTTAGTGACGAATCTTCGCTGCCGTACATCACTGCTATAGTTAAGGAAAGTATGCGTTGGAGGCCCACCACCCCCCTCGGTGAGCATCATGTTTTTCCAGTTGTCTCAGATTTTTTTAAACATTGCAAATAGCTTTGCCTCACTTTTCTAATGCCGAAGGTGGATACAAAGGATACAGAATTCCGAAAGGATGCATCATCATTGGGAATGCATGGTCAGTGTGATCCATTACTATTTAATCTTTATCTCATTATACTGAAATTCTCCTTGTATAGGGCGATGTTACACGACGAGACCCTCTATCCTGATCCATTCATCTTCAAGCCTGAAAGGTTCCTGACGGAAGATGGCCTAGGCTTAAACAAGACTGTGAAGGATCCAGGATTCGCTATCTGGGGATTTGGCAGAAGGTAGGTTTACCCTTGTTAAATACGTGTACATGATCGATTCATTTCTTTAGGATTTGTCCTGGTCGCTACATGGCTGCTTCCTCTATCTGGATCACTGTCGCGTCTCTCATAGCAGCCTTTGAAATCAGCAGGTCAGATGTGACTGGAGGCTTAGATCATCCATACGGACCTGGCGTCATTCAGTACGTTAAGCATGCAAAGAAGTTGTCAAAATACTCATCTGTTCCTAGAATTCCCCTTCCTTTCAAATGCTCCATTCGACCGAGGACGAAGGAGATAGAGGCCTTTATACGCTCAACTGAAACGGAAGAGTACGTGTTTTCAGCAAACTAATATAACCCTTTCCTCCTAAAACGAATGATGACTCTCAATGTGGCCAGGTATCACTATCAATTTTGAAGCAGTGATATTAATTAATTCCACGGCTTTTGACTTTGAAAATAAGCCTGTCCGTTAGCATGGACATTTTTCACGACCTTTATAGTTCACGATTTACATAAAAGTTTTCATGACAATTGTAATTACGGCGGTCCTTGCATGGGACCGTTGCTCAATGATCATTGTTTATATCCAGCTGCTTCAGACCCTGAAAACTCTGGATCGATACAGTCGGAAAGAGTATGCAGAAAATTTAAAGCATTATACGGTGACATAGAGATCGAGAAGTCGAGTAGTTTCGAAAAATATAGTTTCGAGAAATATAACCAATGAAGGGTATAAAATATGTGCAGTGTAGGCCATGAAACTGAGTGTTGCGCCCATCAGCCTGAAGGGCTTCAGGTAACAGGGCCGGAGATGGTATTGGGTCCATTCTTCCTCTTGTTCTTCGCCTTTTGTCCGTCTGCAGCGGCTGATGGTACGTTGTGGGCTGCTTGTAGATGGGAAGCTCGGGACGATGCAGCCTGTGTTCCCAAATTGCTGCTCCGAGCCATGCTGACTGTCATAATTGGTGGTGCAGAACCAAATTGCTGAGATCCTGCGATCGCGTTCTTCACGTCCCCGTATCTCCCGCCCATAATCTTGGCAATGATGTCGTCAGGCCCAATCAAAGCCAAAAACTTCAACGCGGCTCTCTGTCTTGCATTCCACGTCGACGCAAGCACCACTTCCGGGAGTTTTGTCACGATGAGACGATGCGGGCTGCCGTACCTAACCGTTGTGTAAGTACACAGATCTGGACAGGTTGCGAGGTATCGCTCGAGGTGCGTTCGACGTGGCTGAGCCATACTAAAGGTCTGCGATTCATTGGGAAGGTTGACAATGAAATGATCAAGGATTTTGCAATCTCCGCATCCGCAGCCAATCTTGCGCAAGCGCTGCTGGTGAAAATTGGGTTTCTTCCCGAGGATGTCGCGTAGGTAGATGCCAATGAGCACCTGTATGAGGCCGCTGAACGGAGGCGAACAGATGTCCTGGTTCCTCCTCCGTAAGAGATCATGCAAGCGGGGTATCAACGGGGTGTACAGCTGGGAAAACTTGTTGGCCGACGATCCTGGACTTTTCAAGATATCAACAAGCAGCGTCCTGCAAATATCGGGGTAATCGTAGACCAAGGTCTTGTCTATGATGTCGATAATGCGGTCGATTGAGGAGGACCATTGCGACGCAGCTGTTTGTAGACACTGCTGAATCAAATCATCTACAGTTTTTTGAGGAGAATTGGGGTTCACAGGTTGTTCATGGGTTACAACTTGCGTCTGACGCTGCCGCTCAATGACGGCGGGTCGGTCATCTCTCAAAGCCTTTCCCAGCGCCATGAAGAAAGCATAGCCATCAACCTTTAACAAATTTGGCAAGATGCTAGCCATATTGAAATTAATTGGGGACCTTCGTGAAAAGAAATAGAAAAGGGACTCACACCCGCTGGAACGAGTCTAATCCACTTGTACGAATAATTTGCATAAGAACTGGGATTCCTTTCACGTCTGTGGTCTTAAACGATGCGATGACTTTATCCGATTCCTTCTGGCACCAAGCGCCGACGGCCTGCTTCTCGTTTGACGATGCATACTCTGGCAACTTGTTGATGAAGTCGAGTCGTTCCTGAAGCTGAGTTACATACGCCGACCGCGCTAAAATCTCCTCGAAGCTGAATTAATCAAAATCTCGTCAGTACCGAAGAAATTAAATCACACAAACAGGCTAACACCAACCTGAGATGCACGCCTTCGAAGCCAAACGCTTTCCAGGCCTTCACGAGTTCTTCGGTACCCAGATTCCCCAGCGTGCAGATATTCGCCTTCATGATGCGCTTCCACATATTAACATCTCGCCATCTCCTCGCGTATTCGACCACCTTCAGCACCTGTTCCTTATTCAAGGACGTGGTGCTCTTGAGGATGCGCTCCACCCAACGCCTGTCGTCCTCCGATGGCGGGATGGTTGTGGAACGGTCGAGCATCTGAAAGGCATATCTAAGGCCATATATAGAATAGAGGATGTCATCTTTGTCGTCTTCATGCAAGAGCACAAGCACGGTGCGGCGATAAACTAGATTCAATTTTATTGTCAGTGATTCTGTAGCATTACTGATCTTCGAAACTCTTACAGTGGTCTACCGTTCCCCATACTGTGTATTCCGAAAAGAACGCCTGGTCAGTCATTTAATTCGCAATGTCCACAGAAACCTACTCACATTGCCCATGTATCCCTCATACTCTTTATGATCGGGTTCCACATCTTCGAATGGCTCCTGCGGTATCAAACACCCTTCCCGTAAGCGAACGCTGACACCTCGGCCCGCCGTAGCAAGCAGCATATGCCCATCCAAATCCGTAAGATCCGACATGGTGGTGCTCATTTCGAGAATTTCCTCCATCCCCGGTGAGCATCCTTCATAGTCATCCGTGTCCTCATCTTCCTCCTCCTCCTCATCGTCGTCGTATGCACATCCATGCCCATACCTCCCTCGTTTACTATACCGCCCATACTCATAATCTTCAGGCTCCGCCGTGCCCGAAACAATGTGCTCCAGGCTAGCGAGTCCAACCAGATACCCTAGCTCTTCCGCAACTTCTCGGAGAACGGCCACCCGGTGCTTATCCGTGCCCTTCAACGCGCTTTGCCCCGCTGTCAGGTTCGCAGCGCTGTACTGGTGCTGCAGCAAGTACGCGACAAACCGTGGTTCCGGCTCCTTCTTGTAGCGCCTCAGGTGCCACTTTTTAAGGATGCGCCGGAGTTGGTCAGCGTTGTCGCTCGTGTCAGGGAGCATTGGACGCCCAACGCCGGGCGTGGATTGCACAAGATTGTAGGAGAGCGCAAGGCGGTATCCTGAGGTGATGGGCTTGACTTCGTGTCTGACGTCGGTGTACCACGCGAGGAGAGCGGTGGAAGCGAGAGAGTTTGACGCAAAGTCGATAGTCTTGGTCGTTGTTGAGTGAGAAACGACGACTTGTCCGCCGGTATATTCGGATGGAAGTACTATAACTGCGGTTCCGAACATTCCATTCGCCTTTTCGGTACTGTAAAAAAAATCAAAGGGAATTATGATTGACAACTTCCAAGGAGAGACCAAGGCAGGACTTACTCTTGGTGTGGTAAAAAGCTAGAGAGAGAATAGAGGTAAATATTGCGTCGGATAAATATTTCAATGCAACCCATACTGTGATCCCTTCTCGTAGAGAAGCAGTTTGTATAGCTCCATCTTCGGCCCACATTTCGCGTTCATCTCCACTCCCAACCCCTCGCAGACTGCTTTCAAGCAAACGCCCTCGATCCATGCCTTCCACTCTGAATTCCCAAACTTGATGTCTCTAGGCTCAATTTCCCAAGTATGCCGCACCGATTGATCCACGACGGTTTGTACGCCTCTCCCAAAAGGCGCGAGGGAGGCACGAGAGATAATTCCTCTCGCATCACGCTCGCTGAGCGGAAGACCAATAAGTCCGCATCCGGATATTTTTATGCATGGATTGGGTGCGGAGGGTTGCAGAGAAGCATGGTAGTAAGAGCCTTTAAACGCGAAATTGCTTGATTCGAGGGCGTTTTCGAGGTCTTCCTATACGCATGATAAGTATGACGCGTAAATTCGGAGGAAAACGAAAAGTTACGCAGAGATCCTCGCCATCTGAGAGGTCTTCATCCTCTTCTTCATCTGCACCTTCGTTCTCGTCCTCCGATTCATCTTCATTCCGGTCATTCTCTTCATCCTCTTCGTCGTCGTTTGCGGTATAACTCGCGTTCGAAAACCCCATTTCACCGGCGGCGACGGCATTACTGTTTCCCAGCTTCGTCAACGACATATTTTGGGTAAAATTCGACGTGTTTGGCGCGTCCACTAAGGTAGGCGTCCTTTTTCTGGTCTCTCGTAAGAAATGGCGCGTGTCAAAGTAAAGTTCGAGTTGCAAAATTCATTTTTTGTTGCTTGTTCTGTTCATTTCAGGGGCGAAGTGAAGATCACGTGATCGCTTTACGAGAAATGGCCAATTTAGTAATTAAGCTCAACAGTCGCGTGAAATGCATCTCTCAAGCATAACATCCAGTCCTTTAAGCTTTAACTTTGGAGAAAAACATAAAAACATTAACACCTTAAATGTGTGATTCCTGACGTCTCCGGGAAATAGCATCCAACTCCCGGAAGGTCATCGTCCAGGCTCCAATCTGGGCTTACTTATTGTGTTCATTCACTCATTCTCAGGCTCCCGGAAACCTCATGAAAAGATCTACGTTTTAGCTGGTTCTAAGGCCGTCGATAGAACATCAATTTTCATCATAGAGAGCGATGGTCCTAGCACTTTTCATTGACCTTATAAATAGGGAACATGACGTCATATTTTGGCCAATGTCCTCAATTTGAATGCAGCGTGTACTGCATAAGCCGAGGCCCGTTGTGGATCCATATTTAAACAAGCACTGGCCAGCAAGACCATCTCCAACTTATACCAATTACAACTTCCAATCAGTAACCCCCATCCTTATCGAACAAGAAAGATGGCAAAGGTCGTTTCTTCGAACTGGGACGTATTCCTGTATCTTCTCGCAATGTATGTTCCCTCAGCTATACGTTGTTTGTTCCAGAACTAACGAGCTTTGCGTTACGACAGAATCCTCCCTCCAGTATCCGTCTTCCTAAAGAAAGGATTCAAATCAGGTACATATATTTGTAATCTTGCTTTCAGGATCCTAACGATGTGTTGCGCAAGAATTTTGGATCAACATCTGTTTGACTATCCTCGGCTGGATACCAGGTGTCATCCATGCGTGGTATGCACCTTTGTCCTTTCAATTAGCAGGAGACCACAAACATAGCTAATATAAATTTGTGTGGATAGGTACGTCATCTCCAGGAGCGAGGGTGCCATGTAAATGTCATTTAAGAGTCCAACGCCGAGGACTCAGGAGGACAGACGACGAAAGTCCATCAGCCTAGTTGTACTTACAGTAATGAATATCTGGCCGACGTACGAAAATAATGACTAGATAATGACACGTTTTATTGGTCCTGAGTTACTCGGTGGAGGCTAGAGTTCAAGCTAGAGTTTACGAGGCTAGCTGCATACGTCATAGTCGTTGCTCACCAGTGGCACGTGATTGCGGACAGCGAGCTCGAGTCCTCTAGAGTCAGAGTCAGACTCACAGTGTTCGCGAATGAGCTTTTTCGGTTGAGCTAAAACCGGTGGGTACATCACTTCTTGTTTATAATCCTCGACATTGAAGCATTTGAAAGATATCTGCAGCGGGCAGACGAAATAATAAAGCCAAAAGGTGGGCTCAAAGATGTTTGAGCGTTCTTTGTTGGTTCGTTGATACTATCATCTTATGAATGGATTGCAGCATTATACTCGTCAATACAGATCTCTATTCGACGTAACACACCATTGGTATCCTCTGTCTGTAAAAACACCAGAATCAGCGCGATCCAGAGCTTTACACTGCGGCGTAAGGACGGATTGTACAGTTTGCGACACGCCACAACGAAAGCTGGTCTATGAATATACACGGATTCACAAACGAAACACCACTAATGACCTCCAACTCACCCAACTCAGCCTCTTCACGCGCACTCGTGGCATTTCCATTCACCGAGTCGCATTCGCCACTCCGCACACGGAGCTCGCGGTCGAGCCTCCTTTCATCTCAGGACACGCTGGAAGAAGAGCAAGAACAGTGGCAGCCTATCTTACATGCCTCTAACCAGGTTGTCCTGTACAACCCCCGCTCACATGCGCTGTCTATCGCAGCCGCTTCGACGTCTAATGGAGTTGGGCCTGGTGTCGTCGTTGCCCGGCGGCAGCGGCGTGAAAGTGCGGGTACCGCGACAGGTGTGATCGGGGATACGTGCCCCTACTGCAAGCAGAGCCTGCCTGTCGGTGTTGGAGTGGGTCGCGGAGTGGACGAGGAGGCGGTAGAAGTCGAGGGAAGATGGGAAGACAGCGTTGACAGTTCGGACGAGTTTGAGGGCGAAATCGAAGAGTTCAGCACTGATCCGGCATACCATTCGCGAGCGTCGGATTACTTCCGCTTATTGGCTATCGCGAATGAGACGTTCTCCGCTGCGTCGGGGTCGAGGAGGCCGAGCTTGAGTCCGGGTGGGTATCTAGTGGGCGAAGGAGATGATACAGGAAGCAGGAGAAGGAGCAGGAGCAGAAGTAGGAGAAGGAGTAGAGATCGACCGCGAACGCCCGACCCAGCGAGAGAGAACCGGAGCACAAGGGGCGCCTTTCCGGCTGAGAAGATGGCAGAAGGGTACTTCAAGGCTTTCTTCCAAGAGGAATATAAGCTAGGGATGGGCGCAAATGGGAGCGTGTTTCTATGTCAAGTAAGTCTTGCATTCATTTCGTTCCTTTTCGCCTCTCATTATGGCGTGTAGCACGTACTGGATGGCAACCCTCTCGGTCACTTTGCAGTGAAGAAGATTGCAGTGGGCGAGTCGCATTCGTACTTGCTTAAAATATTACGGGAGGTGAGGTTGTTAGAGAGGTTGCATCATCCCAATATCATCACCTATCAGTGCGCTCCTTTCCTTGTCCACCAGGAGACTGCTGATTTATATGACCTATATAATAGCCACGCGTGGTTGGAAAACTCGCAGTTCTCGTCGTTTGGTCCGAAAGTGCCGACTCTACAGTGCGTCTGTCGCCTTTCTTACGTCAATCTCCTGCACTCACGCATAACTCAGTGTGCTCATGCAATGGGCAGAAGGCGGCAGGTAGCTTTCATATCTAAATCAATCAATGCACCTCGTGCTAAAAAATTTACAGTCTAGACGACTTCATAGACGTCCGGCTCGGACGTAAACCGGCACATATCCATATGCATCCTGTGCTCTCCGCCTCTTCGACTTTCGACCCCTCCTTCCCTCCATCTCCAGCATCATCGACGCATGAACTCCCACCTGATGGCGACGCCGCCGAACCGACGACCCCAACGCAAACAGGCGCATCACCCAAGGCACATGGGAAGGATAAGCGTCCTCGGGTCGCAGACGCCGACCATGCGGACGGACACGAAACGCAGCAACCACAACAACACGCGTCCTCGAAGCCTGACGACCCGCATTCGCGCTCGGCGCGCATCCGGGCGTTCCGGGCGTTCCAGCGTGCACCCCCAGAGGAGAAGGAGCGGATGAGGAGCGAGATGGAGGGCACGTTCGGTGCTGGAATGCCGCCTGGAGTAGCTGGTTCTCCGGGTGCAGGGGGAGGAGGCCCTGCAGAGTGGACCGCGGTGCATTTGTTGAGCGCGGAGGAGGTCAAGAGCTTGTTTGCGATGTTGTGGAAGGGCTGGCATTTTTGGTGCGTCTGCCTTCTTGCTATTATTTGTTTCTTCTCCCGAGAGCGGCGCTCACAATACTGCCCATAGCATGATAAGTCGATCTTGCACCTCGACTTGAAGCCAGGAAACGTGCTTTTGACTTGGGATGAAGGAAGGCTTATGTGCGTCGTTGTTCGTGTTGATTTTGTATGCTCTGACTGACGATACGTCGTGATGCATTACAATCACAGCCCACGCGCAATGCTTTCGGATTTTGGAACGTCGCGCGATATGATCAACTCGACGCGGGTGCAGCGCTCAGGAAATACAGGAACGTGAGTCTTGTCGTCGTGGCTTTTTCGTTGGTGTTTATCTGTTTATATCATTGTGTTAATAACGGTTTTGTTGGATGGATATGAAATAGCTTGGAATATACTGCCCCAGAATCTCTGCCTTCGCCACACACCGGGCTTTTACAACAGATTGACTCGAAGGCGGATATGTGGAGTCTGGGGATGATATTGCACAAGTTGCTGTTCTTCAAGTTACCTTATCGGTACGTCATTTCTGTTGCCTCGCCAAAAAAATAAAAGTAGAGAACAGATGCTGACGAACATACTTTCAACCTCAGGTATGCTGCAGAAGGAGATGCGAACGGCGAACCGATAAGTAGGGACGAGGAAGGAGAGAGATGGATAGGCTAGAGAAGGAAGTTTTGGCATATCCTGGGTTATAAACCCTTCTTGTCGGACTATATGCATAACTGACGATTGACTGATAGCTTCAAATCGACGCCGAGCCTGGTGGCTGGCTTCGAAGCGCGGCGTCTACCACGAGCCTTCCTTGTGTTGCTCGAGAATCTGCTGCACAAGTCACCTGCGGCAAGACCCAGCAGTGAGAGGGTCAGTGTGGCTCTTCGGGAAGGCAAGGCGCGTTCATTTTTATTTTTATTTCGATATCGGTGAAGATTTGACGATGCATTTTATCTTGTTTTTGTTCTACGACTGTAGCTTGACCCGTTGGGAGAAACCACGATGGATAATTTATCGCTAGCGCGCACTTCTCCTGTCACTTCCTCAACTGCAACTGCCGACCCTGAAACCAGCCGTCTTTTGGCCCTCCCATCTCCTACCGAGGTTCTGGGACCAGAAGAAGGCAGTTGGGTTAGTTGGGTTAGTTGGGAGAGCTGGGTGGGATTCACGACAAGCCTGATATTGGGAAAGGCAACAATTCCCGCAAGAAAAGGAGACGTGGCGCCCTGGTAACAACAAAGGATGGGGCGTCGTTGGCATGCGAGTTTTCCGGAGCTCATTGCTGGTCATGAAGGTTGTGACTATCCCTCGTGTCTGTCCTGACCCGACGACGCGCCCTCGTCCTTTGGTTGCGGTGTTACTTCTGTCGGTGGCTTTGGTGGACACGGTGATAGACCACGGCGACGAATATGAGCCGCTGGACAGAGCCAGACGAGAGAAAGAAGTAGAGCACAAGTCTGTCAGAGAACGACGAGGTGGGCTGATCGTGAGAAGGATGAGAGGAGTTTGGATCACGGCAGGGTTGGCCTTGTTCCATCTGAGTGTCTTGTGGATGAGTACACCAGCTGGAGGGCTTACAGGCAGCGCAGGAGTAGAGGGCTGGTGGGGTAACGTTTGTTGTTCCGGTGGATGGTAGACACGGAGTAGGGTCGCTGTTTTGATTCAAAGGTCATAGTCTTTCTCTCTGCAAAGGCTCTGGAATTTCGACTTATTCCGCAAGCCAATAAGTAGCAATATAGTGAGAATTGCAACTTGCGCCCATCGAGTGCAGTCGCGTTACTAGCACTGATCAGGTGACATAAAAAAATCAATTCCGTTCCCTTACCAATTGAATACTCCACTGCTTTGTTGAAGGTGAGGAGGACTTATATTTTTTGTCGTGACGCTGACGCCGCAGGACTCTGTTAGAAGTTTCCAGGGTCCCGGATAGGTCCCGGAGGTCGACTCATGGGCTCTCTGATCCGGTCGCAGAAAGAACCGCATTTGGAAAAATTCCGTTGACGACCTTTATTACGATCATGTTGGCTCCGCACCGAGCGGCGAGTGGACCTGGGCACCAACTGGGCGTACAGATTTTGTTATTGACAGAGGAAAGAGGTACTGTCTGCCATTTTTATCGATGTATTTGCATCGAGCTGAATCGTATTTTTGACTGCGCAAGGTGAACGCTCGTTCGTTGCAATTTGCAGGTCGTTGCGGCTTGAAATTTAAGCGCTTTGATGGCAATTTGAACGATGTTGGTCAGTTACGTCTGCTTCTGCATCACGGTCATCGAATGACTGTCTGTATACGTCATTTGATGACTTTGATGATCCACGCATTCAAGCAGCGCACTGACCATGAGACACTAGCACAGCATCAGCGCTACATCAGCACGCATCCATCACGCACAGATGCATATTTATTGATGATCATTTTTGTCATTCATTGACGATGATACTTTTTGACTATGACCGATTTATTGATATCATGATTGTCCACTGGTTCGTCACGTTCCTCAGCAAGGTTCATAAATAAAGGCGATCACGACGAGTGGGTTGGCCAGGGCCTCTTATCTCCCCGTTACAGGCAGGACAGCACATTCGGACGTTCATTTCTTTCTTTATCCCCTCCACCTCTCATTCACCTTCCAGTTATCGCGGAAGTTCCGATTTGGCAGCCCAAGCCTTTACGACTTTTTTTTGTGGCGTCCAACTGATCTACCCACTTCCAATTCGAACTCTGTCTTTACAACCGGCTTACGGCTACCACCTATCCCATTGTCAATATGGTCAACATCGATAGCACGATTCTCCCTGCGATCAGCCTGATCTCTGCCACGATCGCCGACTTCAATGCCTTTCCAATCTCTCCAAATTTCGATATCAGGACGGTCGCCAAGGTTGCTGAAACCATCCCCACCCACTCCTGGGAGTTTGGTACGAGCGCTGAGGCACAACTGGAACTCTACAACCCCGAGCTATCAGTATTCGGCGCGACACCTTTCCCTGTTCCTTCCGTCCCGAAGAGTCAAGTACGCGCCCTCAATTATGCTGCGAACACCGTGGATTTTGGCACCGGTTACAGTGCTCTCGCGAAGGGGGATGGTTCTGCTGGAGATCCTGCCAGTTTAGGCGTAAGCGCTGTGATGCTCGGGAAGACGAACGCGACCTTCGCGGATGCAGCACAGCAGACCGTAAACGGACTCCTCCAGGACGTACCTCGCTTCTGGAATGGCGCCATTTCCCATCGCGCAGACGTACCCCAGCTTTGGTATGTTCGAACAAAGAAGAGTTGCCGACAGTGTTCTAATTATTCATTATCCTAGGGCGGATTTCATGTATATGGTTCCTCCATTCCTGGCGTACTACGCTGCCGACACGGAAGATCTTCAACTGCTGCAAGACACCGTTCGCCAGTGCGAATTGTATCGCCAAATCCTCCAATCCAACACGACTGACCTCAAAGGCGTCTGGATGCACGTCATGGGCACCGGCTACCAGGATACAGGACTCTGGTCGACCGGCAACGCCTGGGCTGCTGCAGGAATGACGCGCGTCCTGCCACCGTCACGAAAGCCCCCTTCATCAACAACTTGGCCTGGCGTCAGCAAGCCATCGACAATCTCACGCAATACATCAAGGAAATTGTGGATGGCGCCATGACCGCCCAGAAGGACGGGGGATTGCTCCGCAACTACCTCGACAACCTGGACAGCAACGGCCACGGTTTCGGCGAAATTTCGGGCAGCAGTCTCCTCGCGTCGGCGGTGTATCGCATGGCCGTGCTTCAACCGCAAGTGTTCAGCCAAAATTATGTCGCATGGGCGGATAGCATCCGGATGACCATCACGGGCAACGGCACTGACGGCAACCCACATATTACCAGTACGGGAATCGCCACGCCCGCGGTCAACCCCATGGCGTGGCAGGATACTACGCCGTTCACCAGCGGCAGTCCCGAAGGCCAGGCGTTCATCGTCCTCATGTACGCCGGCTGGAGGGACTGTGTCAAGGCTGGCCAGTGTTCTACGGGATCGGGCGCACTCAGGAAACGCATGCATGGTGGCCTCCATCGTTATTCGCATCTTATCCATGGAAGCAGTTAAACCTCGCTCTTCCAACACCAAAATTTTTCTCGCTTCTTGCTCAGACAGCTACTTGCTCGCACGTCTTCATTCACGCATGCATACCCTAGAATGTCTTCCAACTTTTTTTATTCTAGTTATCTATTGAGAATCTTTTCCCGCCGGAGGGGCAGGTTCTGCTATCGGATCCATATACCCAATCTGCCACAACCACAAGTCTTTCCATCCTTTTTCATACCCCATATACCGGTACCGGTACCACCATCATCCATGGCCTTTAAAATTAATAGGATACTACTATTCCTGCGTCCTAGCTGATGCATTATCTCGATCATCTACTTTATGATGATATTAAGTACTGCGTGCTTTTTTAGACCACTATGTTGTCTGTACTAAGTGACTGTAAATTAGATACTGCCTTGCTGAAGTACAACGGTTGTTGTATTCCCGTGGCCTCTGGACTCGGACGAATGACGGTCTTTATCGAAGGCGTGGCGGGCCGCGGCTTCCGCCCTTCTTTTCTTCTCCTCAACGACGATGCGACTTGAAATAATGCGACTGCTGAATAAATCCTCCCATTCAAATTCTGATTCTTACCAGAATTTGCTATGCGAAACTCGTTTGGCTCTTTCCATGTCAGTGTTCAACGTTCAACCCTCGCGAAGGCTTCGCTTCTGGAGGTTGAACATATTAAGTTTTCACACCCTATTCTCGTTTGACACTCTCGCAATCCATGGGACCCGAATTGCCCTGACGGCAAGGAAAGCAACCTTAGCCAGGCCAGCTTACCTCCGAGTGCTATACTTCATGCGAATAGCATCGGTACTCGAGGTTTCAATCCCAGAAACCGCTGAATCAACGTCCTTCAACTCCCAAGCGCGTACTGATCAAGTATCCCAGCCAAATGACACCAACGATTCACTGATCGACTCCATCTTGCTTCTGCTTGCGCTCGGTGTTGTCTTTGTGTGGTGGAGACACACAGTGTTCCAGTCTAGGTCAAAGGGCACCCTCTTCCACCTGGACCTAGACGCAGGCCTTTGCTAGGCAATCTCCTCGACATGCCGCGTTTTCATCCATGGAACACGTTTCTCGAGTGGAAGAAACACTATGGTGCGTTGGTCATCTTTATCTATCAAGTGAAAGTGCTGCACATTTGTCTGCAGGAGACGTGGTCTACGTGGATGTGCTAGGGAATGGAATTTTGATCCTCAATACTATGGAAGCAGTCAATGACCTGCTCGTGAAGAGGGCTGGCGTGTATTCCGACCGGCCCACGTTTGTTATGCTCGGCGAGCTAATCGGGGTCGATAATGTGAGTTGACCTTGTCTGTGTCACCGTCAAGTAACTACTACATATAGCCTGTGTCTTCACAGAGCATCCCCTTGCTTCAGTACGGCCCGACGCTCAGGCAGCACAGGAAGTTATGCCATTCTGCATTGGGACAAGAAAGTGTGAAGAAATATTACACAGCCCAAGAAGATGCCGCCGCTATGTTTATCGACAGTCTTTTGGAACAGCCCAACGAGTTTGCGGCACAATTGCGCATGTGAGTAATTAATCGTAATCTTCGTCTGCATCGATGGTTCATCCTTGGTCCAGGACGGCTGGACGAATCATAATGTCTGTCATCTACGGGATTCCCGTTACGACGCCTGACGACATTGTACGTTTTTATTTTATCAATATCTGCGCATTGAGGTACACTTCATTGATGATTTCATGCAGTATATCACTGAAGCGGAAGAGCTGATGGAGATTGTTTCGAAGGCCTCAGTTCCTGGCGCGTACCTCGTAGATCTCGTCCCCATGTGTCCGTATCGTACTTCCTACTCGACGTTTTTCTGAGTCTGATGGCTTCTTTTTCAACAGTGAAACATTTACCCTCTTGGCTCCCATTTAACACAATCCATAAAACAGCAGAACACGGAAGGAAGTTGCTCTACTCCGTGATCAGTCAACCGTATCAACACGTCAAGCGAGAGATGGCAGAGGGAGTCGCTAGACCATCGTTTACTGCCGAATGTTTGCAGGCTTACGAATCGGAGGCAGGTGGGATAGACGAGGATGCTGAACACCTGATCCGCTGGGCTGCTGGTGCCATGTACGCACGTAGGTCGCTTATGCTCATCTCGCTGTGTTCTCAATAAATATTGATTCAAATCCCTTTCATTCGCTTTCCCCTCCTACATCAGCTGGCGGAGAAACTGTGAGTTCCGAGTTCTTTTTTATCAAATCCTCGTTCATCCCTCTATCAGACATATGCATCGATTTGACATTTATATATGCCATGGCTCTCTACCCCGATGTGCAGAGAAAAATACAGGCTGAAATCGATAGTATCGTTGGACGACGCCGCATGCCGTCCATTCAGGACCGCCCCGAGCTGCCGTATACGTGCGCGGCGGTTAAGGAAACGATGCGTTGGAGGCCAGCTGCGCCGTTGGGTGTCGCACGAAGGACTAGTGCGGACGATTATTACAGGGGTATGAACTTTATCTTATTTCATGGTGGTGCGTTGAATGTTCATGTTGACGTGCTTTTTTTGGCAGGGTATTTTATCCCGCTGGAACCATAGTCTTGCCGAATATCTGGTATGCTATTTTTCACCGTGTCATCCGTGTTAGATTTGTGTGGCATCAGACTACTCAAAGTTGTTGACTTATAAGGGCCATATCTACTGATGAAACAAGCGGCATCCCGTCGGGGGACTTTTCTCCAGAGCGATTCATGACAGGCGAACATGCTAAAGATGCTCTCGACCCGCATTCGTACGCCTTTGGCTTTGGACGTCGGTAAGTCTTCTCTATTGAATATCCAGTACGCGCATTTGCATTGTTTACGATCTCAAACTCTTCACTGTAGCGAATGCCCTGGACGACATTGGCAGACAATAACATGTTCCTCCTTATCTCATGGCTGATGGCCACTGTTAATATTTCCAAACCCAAAGACGAACAAGGAATAGAAAAGCCACTAAATGTTACCTACACTGATGGTCTGGTCAGGTGAGTGGTTCTCATGGGGAGTTCCATTGCAGTAATTCGTTATGAGGACTCATACAAGTATACAGCTACCCAGAACCATTCGAAGCTTGTTTCACACCCAGATATCAGGAGGTGGTATCGCTTGTGAAACATCGCGTCGCCGGGATAGATTGAGAAATTCCCTGCTATGAAATGTCGAAACGAATTTATGGCAAGCTACCGTCGACCTAAGCTTTGCCTAAGCTTTATCGACGATGTCCATACACTGGGTTGTAGATAAAGTTATTCGACTGTATTTTTACCAAGGTCCACGATCAAGTTTAAGTAGATTAGATCATCCGTACAGTACTTGGTGGAATCTAATTTTAGCTTCCTGGTCCCGACTAGAATTGTTTGGTGAGAAGGCAGATGTGGAGCGCAATATCCATAAAGCCTGTGGTTTCACAGACGGACATACACGTCCCAGCTGTTAAGAAGAAGAAAACTACAACGTTTGTCACTGATCATATTTTTGAGCATAGACTAACATGATGAACAACCCGTACACAATGAAGTGGTTTATATGTACCGTAAGCCCATTTCTCTACATTGCAAATTTAGACAAGATGGGCTATAATCGCTCCCTCGGCATGTGTCCATCTAGCCAAGCACCCTCAACCGGCGGTCTAAAAATTCCATGGAGGTTGCACGGCTTCTGGCTGCGGCATTTGAAAAGACACCGTGTCAACCCGGTCCATACCCGTCAGACTATAAGTATATTCGTACATGGTATGCTGCGGGATTCTCAGAGGCGACGGTGCGGGAGTTACAGGATAGTGGTAAGTTTGAATTCGGATCCGTGGGGTGGGTTATAAATGTGAGTCGTACCGTTACATTGGCGACATCTTTCCGGAGCGTCGGTGAGAAGCTGAGTAGTGCAGTAATACGAAGAAACTATGCGCTTAGTTCGAACGAGGAGCTTGTAGTCGGCTGCTGGATCACGCAATGATGATGTAGAATAGCATATCTTCGTTCCGAGGAGTGTACAGTCGCAGCAGGCAAAAGAGCGGTTGAGCATCTGCGACAGACAACTTCAATGAGTAAGGTAACCATTCCGAACAAAGTATCGTCTCTACCACGGAAAGGGGTCGGAAAGGTCCATAGTTAGTGTATAGGTACCAACACAGGAGACTAGTAGCATGTCCACAGCTGCGGTCAGCTACACTCGCGTGGGTGTCGCATGAGGCTGATGCGGTGGTCAAGAATAGTCTTCGAAGTCCTATTGATAGCATATCGCCTCATGACCACGCCACTTGCAAGCATCGGGCCATAGCGCGAGACACAGCAGTCCAGTATAGAAGTGGCCATTGATCACCGTCGATTTTCTTTTAACTTCTGTTGGAACAAGTCCGAGTAGTCGCTTCAGCAGGATTCAGCAACTGACCTTAAGTTGACGGCCACAACGCTCCGAGTTATTTTGGGTGGCTCGGTCTCACTCGACCTAGTACGGGAGAACTTAGAATACACAGCCTAGTTCACATGTATCGGAGTCCTGAGTATTGGGTCGTCGCGGATTATAGGTGTTCACGGCTTCGGTAAGGAGGCGTCAATGAAGCCGTCTTTCCCACTGTTACTCTTAATCGCAGGCTCCGGGAAAAGGTAGACGGAGACGTGGCCCACGTATTAGTATACAAGTATACAGAGCGCAGCAAGCGGTGCCAGTAGGTTCGGAATGCGAGGAACGTCGTCGTCGTATTAATTGAAGGCGTCATTGCTGACATCTGTTATATAAAGGACTCGTTGGAAACACGTTTCCCGCGTCATAAATGACAAATACAAGGAGCGTTGGATCCAGTGTGACCATTAGGCGCGCAGTCCAAGCTATTACCGTCGAAGGTTCCACCGGCGGATCCAGGAGGATGCAGTAGGCGAATATTGTCGAACGAAGCGTACAGTATAGGTCCGCCGGTCCGAACGTAAGGGACATGTCAGAGATAAAGAGGAAGTCCAGAAGGTCCGAGAATAACTGAGAAAACCGGAGTTGGATTGAATGTTCTAACCAGACCGGGCTTGACATTCAGCATCTGATAACCACTATCGCTCGTAGGCTGTTATGCGGCTTGAAAGAGTACCACGAAATGCCTGAAAACATCTGTCAGTCTTGCCGGTCAAAAAGCATTCTTCATGGACACGTACTTGTGGACCGATTAACGATCGTTGACGTCGCATGACAATAGTATGAGCGAATGGAACGCCATGGAGATGTCAGAAGGCAAAGAGAAAGAGTACTCCATCGCAGACATAGCTAGAGAATGTAATCTGGGGCAATTTTGTTGTCGTCGTCATTAAGCAGATGATGGGTTTGTTTACTAGTGCTCAATTAGGTCGACATGACATGGAAATGCGTGGTTTTGAAGGTCGCATGACCTATAAACAGGTGCTCTGGCACTGCTCTGGCCAACCTATTGGTGGAAGTGAGAAAATGAACAAGTGTTGGGATACATACGGCAAACGCCCTTCTGAACCCACAGCAATCCTGTCTAGGAATCCCACGTGGACATTGACGAATGAGAAAATGCGTCCTTCTGTGGACTCCAGACCCGAGGCCGAGAGGGAAGTTGGCTAGACGATACGATGACCGAATAGCCTTGATAATTTTTTTTGCAAAATTTGAGGAACCATTTTTACCCAGGCATTAGGAAGAAGTTGGACTCGATGAACGGAGAAGAACGGGGGCCTCCAGGGAGATTTTCAGTTCGTCATGGCCGAGGTGGTGGCGGTTATAGTTGGGTCTGATTGGGCTTTGTTGAAAAGAAAAGAGGTTTTCATTAGTGGGCAGTGGTAAGTGGAATTTTTATTTCAATTCTAGACTTGAAGCGGAATATTTTGTCTTATGTGCTATATATAAACCAGTCCCCTGTTTCTTGATTTGCCTTTCTTTCCGTCTTCTCTCATCTCTACCAACACACCTTCTTCTTCTTTCCTGCTTCCCCTCTGTCGCTCGTTGCAACGCACGACGACAAGCAGCGTAAATGTCTTCAAACGACGCACAGGTCATCGCTATGGACAACAGGGAGGACACATCACCATCTCACATGCAGCTACTTGCGGCCCCGTTTGCGGTGACACCTGGACAGCAAGATATCGTTCCCCCCTCTTCGCGGTCATCCTTCACGCGCGTAGACCTGGACGATGAGCAGCGATTGCACCGTTCAGCGTCACACGACCCCATAACCCCTTCGATGACACTTCCCACACTTCTGCATACTGCCAACATTGTGGCGGTCGACCAGACCCTGATTTCAACTCTCTCTCAGGAACAACAACAGCTCAAGATCCAAACAGAAACACCAACTCCAGCAGAACCGGCTATGGAAGGGACAGTACCGCAAATGCCTCAGATATATCTCAATTTCCTTCTTATTTCTGGGAAACGGCGAACGATGTCCTTCGAGCCTGATACAACGGTCGGCAGGGTCAAAGAATTGGTATGGAATTCGTGGCCAGCAGGTCTGTCTTCTTACTCTCTCATCAACGCATGTTAGCTGACAGACGTTTATTTTTTCCTCCTGCATCTGTCTATCAACCTTTCTGTCTGTCTGACTCTTGTGCTTCCCTCATGTTTCACTCGTGCATGGCACAGACTGGCAAGATGACCGTCCCCCTGCACCGTCTTATCTTCGAGTTCTGTATCTGGGCAGAATGCTCCAGGATGACGAGACTCTAAATCGTGAGTTCTTTGCCCTGTTGGCTTTCTACTTCGGTTTTGCTTTGCAGCCTTCTCCGTATCTTTCCCCGGTCTCCGCCTTCGAGGAGCTCATTTTATCCCAACTTTCGAGACATTATTTTGTCCTGTGACCTTGAAATTTCACTCAAGTTTCCGCCAGTTTGGCGGCATGTTTCTCGACTATTCTCAATGTCCTTTTAATTTGGTCCCAACCATGCCTATTCCTTGCGCACATTCCCATTGTACTTCTGTCGAAAGGCTCTTTTCAGTTCACTAATTGCCACATCCGTAAATAGACCTCAAACTGCCCACCCACACGCCACACCAACTGACACCGTCATCATCTTCATCAACCGGGCCCACAACAACCGTCATGCATTTATCTATTCGTCCCTACGCTCTCCCAGGTGAAGGCGATGCCATTAAGAAGAAAAAGAAACGCGTTCCAGAGGGTTAGTCCTTGGTTTCAATGGCGATGGGTGTTGCGTTCTGACGTCATCATTTTTTGTTTTGTTTTGTTAAGATGCTGCTGCCAGCAACGAGCCAAACGAACAAATTGACGAAGCGGGGTGCTGCAGGTGCATCATTTGCTGACCGCTTGTCAGTATTGAAAGAAGCGTGATGGGCCGGCTGGAAATGGCTTCTCTGCAGCAGCCACGACAGTGTCAAGCCCCCATTTTCCTATCCACCGCCGACATGCGTCCCTCCTGGTCTTCAATCGCGCTATTCTTGCTGTGGTTTTCCTTGTTTCCGACTTCAGTTCCGGAATTTGACCTCCGCCACACCTCGCACTCGCTCTTCTTCTCCCCTCTAGCGAGGCCGCCCTCCCTTTTCTCTCTGCACCTCCCTCCCTCTTGGCTTCGTCGTGCCCCGCATACCCCTTACCCTTACTTTCGTCGCTCTCTTCTTCTCGTAGCATCAGAACCTTACGCATTCATGTACCATTATAATGCACGCATCATCATCCCAACCAACCAATCTTCCGTCGTGGCAATTTCTCGGCCGTCCGTTATTCTCCGATTCATATGCACAATCCGGTTCATGGCCGATGCGAAATTGATGAGCTGTCTGTCGATCATCCGTCCAAGTCTTTGCACGGTTAGGTTCGACAGATGATCGATGAGGCCAGGGCTATCGAATCACGATCACCGCAGATCGACTGGTTGAATTTTGTGCGCTTTTGGACGTGAATACTCGAGTATGGTATCACTGGCAGTGTCCGTCGCCGTCGGTGGCCGCCATTGACCCCCGCCTTTGGGCGAATGAAGATAGGAAATCGCACAGCATAAAGCCCTCTTTCAACTCGAGTGTCGAGTTTAGCGTCGCCCTCGCGGTTATAACTGCCACGTATAAGTGTCTTCTGTGAACTGCCGACCAACCCCCTCAAGTCGTTATAAGCTGCATCTACTACGCATACACCCGCCATGAAGTCCTTGGGACTCGGGCACCCTACTAGCCGTCAAGATCAGGCCTCGTTATACATACATACTTAACCCCGACCTCCAGCATCGTTCATTGACCCTCAACCTCAACCTCAATCACAATCACGAAGCGTATCTTCGGATCTCCTTTCCTCTCTTGGGATCGGATTTTCACGATCAGGAGGCTGGTTAGCACGCAGCATCTAATTATATGACAACGTTTGCTCGATTATGATCCATTCATTATTGGGCTTGGCTTAGACTCCTCGGTAGTACCCACCGCTAGAAATTTTTGCTACATAGTCGTAGGTTCATTGGTGGTTATGTATTGGTGTGATTTTCCCAAATACAAAAGGCTTTTTTTCGTCGTTCGACTTCATGGTTCTTCAGATATCTGGTATTTCATCCCATGTAGGTTCTGCATGGCCGCAAGTCTTCGCTTATCGTGTTCGGAGCTTAGGGACTACCATGAATTGTTTTAGGTTCTTCATCCTGAGGACAGCACTCCCTTCTGGTACCAGTCCGAGGAACAAGAAAGTCTTGACATGATCCAGTTGAGATATCGATGCAATTCGACGATGCAGCCCGAACCCGAATGTCAACATGACATTTACATTGTACAACGCTACGATCACGAGCATGCCTTGTAAATCAATTCTATAGAGACGAGGTCCAGAAAAAAGGAGTCAAGCCTGAGGTATAAGAACCTGAGGTATAAGACAGGATGTACTCTTCAGAATGTCTCGACAAGGAGCTTCAATGCCTCGTCATCCATTAGACCGAAAGTCATTTGTTCCTTCAAGCCCTAACAATGAATGCATTTAAGCTCAAGCCAACACAAGAAAAACAGACATGCAACGCACCTTGTTCACACTCAAATACTTCGTCTTGAAGTCCATCCCAAACACACTATCCACGATCACGCTCTTCTCAAACTTCGCCCTTGCCTCTTCCCAGCTCAACGGCATCCGCTGTCTGATGCCCAACTCGGCTCTGCCACTCTCGCCAAGCAACGCAGCGCTCTTGCCGCCACTGCAGTCCTTGATCGTCAGCTCCTTCGACAGCAGGACCCCGCTCAGCCCGGCACCAAGCACCGCAGCCAATGCCAAGTACGGATTGGCGGTGCCATCGAGGGTCTTCAGCTCAAAGTTGCGCGAGGAGGGCGAGGTCGCGTTGCACAGTCGTATGGGCGCCTCGCGGTTGTCGGTGCCCCAGCAGACATATGTGCCCCCAGACCAGACACCGTCCTGCATGCGTTTATACGAGGCTGTGGTGGGCAAGACTAGCAGGGCAAGCGACGCCAGGTGTTCGAGCAGCCCAGCGAGGAAGGTTGCTTCGAGCTCGGAAAGGTTCTCGTGTGCTGAGGGCCGTGGTTGCTCGTTCGGAGCGTGGACAGAGATGTGGGAGTGTGCTGCACTGCCGGCTATTGTCTTTCGTTAGACATTGTCATCGATACCGCAGGGAGGACCTACAGCTATCCAGGAAGACCCTGGGCGCCAACGTGGCGCGCAGCCCATGTTTGCTCGCAATGTTGAAGATGGTCTCGCGTGTGTGGATCAGGGCATCGGCTGCCTGTAGCGGCGGTAAAGGTCCAGTCACAACCTCGTATTGTCCTGGTGCCGCTTCCGCGTGGTACATTTGCAACTCCACACCCGAAAGAGTCAGGGCTTCCGATATCTCTTCCATCACCTGCGCCTCCTTTGTCCCCGATGGGAGTGCGGGGGCGTTGCACCACCCGTGCTGGTTGACGGCTTTGACGGGTAGTGTGCTTTCGAGGAGAATAAATTCAGTTTCGAATCCTACTAGAAACTCGATGCCGGCTATCTCTTTCGCATTTCTTGACGGGGAAAATATTAGGATTACACCTTGATATTGCCCAGATAATAGACTTGACTCACTCGACGACGCGCCGGAGGATCGTCCGTGGGCAGAGGTCGACCTCAACAGCCCGATGGCCATCTATACCTGCAACGGGGTTCTTCTCCTCGAACCACCCCATCACACTCGCGTGTCCAGGTGCATATGGACATATCCTTAACGAGGACAAGTCAATTGCGTATAAGTATTCTCCTACTGGACTATGAATGAAAGTATGAATCAGTACTGGTGGATTCAAGAAAAACGGCAGCGCACATACTTAAAGCCCTCAACAACAGTGATTAAAACGAGCCCGAGAGACACCTTGGCCAATGAGGTTCCAGGACGCGATGTTTTCAGGAGTTTCTCGAAGTAGGGAAGAGGGACAACACGGTATCGGATATTGTTGATTAGGTCCACCCATTGGATACGGACGTGCTTGATGCCTTCGGCCTTCAGATCATCGATGGAGATGGAGGGCCGAGAGGCTCCGTCTTGAGGAAGATCGTACTGAACGCCTTGGTATGCTAGATTGGCTGCCGACATTGCACTTCTCGGGAAGGAGTCGCAGAGCTTGGGTAAAACACGTGTAGATCTGCCAGTCGTATTGTTTGGTGAGACCAGTAGGAGACTTCGAAATCGCCTTTTATACTAAAGGAAAGGCCGATAATTAGCCCATCTCACCGGCTCTACCGAACTTATGCACATACCGCCTGTCGCAGGTTGGCAATGGCCGAGACGCGATTTCTCTAGCGTTGGGCTGTATATCGGATACGTTACTGAGAGATGGTCACCACAGAAAATGTGAGGCTGAGAGGTGTGCTGTTGAGTTATCATGATAAGCAGAATGTGATACGTGCTTTTGGTGATGTGGTTTATGCCAACCCCGAATTAACCGCAAACCACATGTTACACAGCCTTCCTCTTCAAACTTGATGGGAAACACAACGAAGTCAAGTATATATAGAAGCCTGTCTCACGACGGTCTAAACCCAGCTAGCTATAGCCAGCTCACGTTAGCTGGTCAGGTCGACGAATGGCAATTCCAAGCCGTCTGAAGAAAAACATATATATAATTAGTCTCCCCGGGCCCGAGGGCAGACTACGATATGAGTTGATGATGAATCGCTCTTTTCGGACGCAGAGCTGCATCACGGATGGTCAAGAGCTGGTCGTGAGTCTTGGGCGAGTCTACCAAAAATATACCCGAGCACCCCGTATGTAAGACCCACCACCTGAAGGTAGCGGGCGTATTCAATCGACTGGCAAGCGAAGACCGATGGATATCCGTTGAAGTCATTCACGCATTAGTGTTGAAAGTTGAAGCTTGAAGGTCGACCCCACTCGTCTCTCGCTTACTAGATCAGAACAACGACCAGGCTTCATGCTTACCTGTGAATTCGTACAACTCGCGTTAGGTTGATGGAAACACCTGTTCTAACAAAGCCGGACCATTCTTATTGAACACACTGGACCTGTCATTCTGAAGACATCCAAATTGGAATGGTTGAAAAGGCTACCTGAATATGCATGACCCTCCTAAACGAAGAGAAGAGAAGGATCACACAACCTGCTGTCGAGGTCGAGGGGGAGGAAACGGAGACGAAATCGCTCGAATGCCTGGTGGGCGACATGCAACACTCCGCGATCTGGTGCGGGACGGGTGGGCACTGGCGCGGGGATCGGCTGAGCCACGAGCGGTGAAGGACGCATCGCCGGAAGTGGAGGCATGTCGTCCATATTCCACCCGTGGAAATCGAAGTGCATCACAGCGGGAGAGCTCTTGTACCGTTTGTGTCCCTTCTTCGCCGGCACGGGGCAGGTGTGGGAGGGACGAGTGCAGCAGATGGCGGAGGAGTCAACGAGCGTTGGCGCCACGACGGGGTAGCAGGCATGGTTGCACGCATGACACGGACCCTCTGCAATGCCTGCGTCTCCTTCTCTTGATTTGGCTCCTCAGCAATCGAGGCAATGGCGGACGCGACCGGAATGATTGTGGGTAGAGCAGGCATGTCGGAAACAGACTTGGCGATGAAGGACATACGGATAGGGTCGGACACCTGGAACTCTGGGAGTTTGTACTGCGACGAGGGATGGATGATGGTGATAGCGGTTCGACGCTTTTCTGCGAGCTCCTTCTTCGAAGGCTGAAGAGAAATGCGACTCATGACTTTGCCGAACGCTTTAGAATGTTTCGAAATGCGTTTAGAGGCATTTTCCGTCGATTTCTTCTTCAACTTGGTAGCATTTTTCTCGCTCTCTTGTGTATCCGCGCCCGAATTGACCGTGTCGTGTCGTTGAACCGAATCTTCCACTAAGGGTGTTGCCTGGACCAGTAAATCGGTGGAACTGAGCTCAGGCTCGAGTCCTGCTTGATCGAGATGGTTGGCCCCTCAGAGGTATGGGCAGAGTGCAACGGCTCTTCCACAACTGGCTCCTCCAAATCATCCTCCTCGGACAAATCGGACCACTGAACACTGGGACTGAACGCGATAGCGTGCCTCCTTGTGTCGACTTGGACCACATGAACGCATGGTGAGTTGCCTTTCCACGAATCTTGACTATAGACGCTAGCAGATGACATGGCGGACATGACGGACAGCGCAGCACTAAGAATCTGTGCACTCGCTGTCAGGGCGAATAGGCCAGGCGACTCGGATTCGGATTCATCCGTCGTTGGCGTCAACTTCAGACAAATATTGAATGAGCCAAATTCATACAACTACAGATGCAGAACTCACCTGTCCATAGTTCGTCTTCGTGGCAAGGTCGGCTTTGATCCTGAACAAGAGCGACCTTTGCGCGACCAGCGGCGCAAGGGAAAGGCTCAAGCGTTGTGCGTTAGGGCGATAAATTCCACGGCGAAATTGATGTTCCATAGTAGCAGATGTGAGGGGCGCGCAGCGTCCTGGTCTCCAGCAATCAATGCTGTGAGGGGGGGTCAAAGGTGGTGGTCAAGATCAACTTGCTCGCTTCCAATATATTTCTCTGGCTGGAACCCATGCTGACGGTTTGTACGTGTGTGCGTCCGTACGTCGTTCGGATCTGCCGACGAAAGATGCGGGTACTATACCGTCTATACGACGACCTCCTGAGACCCGCTGTTTCATCAAATTTTAAACAGGCCCATCATTAGGGATCATTTTAGCATCTCGTAACTCGTTATCCCAGAAATATACTGAACTGAAAGTTGGACTGAGACGAATCAAGCACTGAAGCTCTGACAGTCGTATATTCCTTTCGAAGGGGTAGTACAGACTTGATAGACTGGGATATTGAGGAAGGTCGACATGGGTCAGGTCGAAGTTCGAGTGTGGTTCGAAAAACATCAATTTCAGGAGAACGTGATCGACTGATCACTTCGCTTCCTCACCATCAACGTTCAACCCTCGTAAAGATTTTCCCCGACGCAGTTTCGCTCATTCCTCACCGTAAACAAGTCAGAAATCGTCGAGGACTGGGTCGGCCATGACGCGCCCTAAATATTGCTGTTGTCTTGCCCAAAGCAAGACTCCAAGTTATTCGAGTATAAGTGGATAACATGTGGCATCGCTGGCAAGTATTGGTAGCTGGAAGAAACGGATGCTGACAACGTCGCTGCTTGAAGCGTCCGATTGCAAATTCGAGCGAGCAAAAACATGAATATGCTATGAGACATGGGGGTGATATAGATTAGCTATTAACAAACCTGAAGAAAGAAAGGGTGAATGAAGGTGGATAGAAGAGACATGGAGAGAACATACGATATAATGATAACAATTCCCTTAACTCGATAACGATTCTACTTTTTGTGTTTCATCCTCGACAAGAAGCAGCGGCCCATCTGGACCACCCATTCGCGCACATATTGACTCGACGTCTTTGTGGAATTGCTTCGGCAATCCTCCTTTTACCAGAATATGCGGCAGCAGCCGTGTGTGGAATACTCTGTGGGCAACGGAAGCACCCTACAGCCCGAAACGGGTAAATCTCTCAACTCAAAAAGAAAAGAAGCTTCACGTACATGTTGATGATAGACGGCTCCCATGATAGCTTGTATAGTTTCTCCTTGGATTTTATACAAGCCGGCAGCCCGCAGGACCTCCAGGTCTGTTTTGTCTTGAAGAGATTTATTGGAAGGAATTGAAGGCTGCCATACCACCACCCGACCTACGCCCCACTCATGGCCAACATGTTCGCCAAGCAGATTCGTGTGCAGAGCACACGATGCGATATCCTCAATGTCGTCGGTTGAGGCCAAATTCGGACTTGATGGAGGAAAAGAAAGAGGTAGGTAGAAAGCACTCGTCGACCTAAGGGAAAAGATCGTCCATTTATGAGGTCCGGGTATAACTGGCGGAAATACGCACCGATGAAGCTCAGACCAGCACTATGGCCCTTCCGGGCTAGGTGATGACTACCATGTGTCAAGACACGCTGCGCAACTTCTGGGGAAATCGTAGAGGAGAAAATAGTCGGTTAAGATATTCTTCGAAAGACGACACTTTAGCCATGGTTGCTTCCGCCTCTTCCTGTAGTCTCTCTTCAGAAATCCTGTCATCCTGGACAGCTGGTGTCGACTCGCGTGACCTCCATGGCTTCGGGGCTACACGCTCATCGTGACGTTGCTCTCGCTGTCGGAATACGGCCTGTCCATATTTTCGAACACCTGCAAACGCTACGGTAAGAAAGGAGAACACGACACTGAATAAACGCGTGCATTGTACCAGGTATAAATGCCCGTGTAGAAGATAGAGTAGAAGTGGTGTTCTTGCAGGATACTGAGCGGAGAGAAGAGCCTAGACAACGAGCTGCGCGAGACATGGTAGTATGGAGAAATATATAGGAGAGGCCGTCCCGATTTTGTGAACTTCCAAGCCCACTCGCGACAACGACGAAGGAAAAAATATGGAGATCACGTGCTCAAGGGTCCAAGTTTAGGGTCGGCCTTGATATATTCTGTCCCGTTTGCTGCTCTTGCATGGCGATTCCATCTTCTGGCTGCGCACTTTTTCGCTGCAGGTCTCAGGAAAGGAACTCGCATTGTGCATGTTGCAGAGAAAGGCCTGACACTCGTTTCGACATATATAGGCGAGTTCAATGCAGTTATTCATCTATTCATTCTTCATTTACTAACGAAGATAGATTGCACTCAGGCTGGCAGGTGAGGCCTTTGGAAGGTATTAAAACATGACGTTATGGGTCCTCGATTACGCCTATGCGTAATTCTTTTCTTATCTAACGTGTCATGAAGCCTTATTTTGTATTATAATTCCATAATATGGAAGCTTCACCTTCAAAACATGTTCATCCTGGCCACAGTGGCGCCCACATCGCATTCCATGGCCTGGGAACAGTTCAGAGGTTCCAGATCCAATTCTCTTACTCGCCGTGAGCCCGAGTAGACCCGATTGCAGTCTGTTCGCACCATGCCTTCGGGAATATCTCTCAGGGAACACGGTGAATAAGATGCTGCATGTAGTATCTTGCCTGATTTGCATCGCACCATTCTTTCCCTTGACCCTCTGAGTCAGAATTTGTGACCCCGCGACATATGATCTAGGGCATTCTCCCCAGAAACTTGATCTTCGTGGACGGACCCCCGTCCATGCCCCTCTGAAGTCTTAGTCCTGAAAATATAAGAAGCTGCCTAGATGGATGTCAAGGATGTTCAGTCCTTCCCGTATCCTCTTTTGCGGTATCTGCCTTATTATAGATTTATCCAGTCCTTTTGCGAACGACTTTCCCTCTGCTATGTCGACTCCAACCTTGACACTCTCGCCTGCATCTGGGACCTTTCCATTTCAAACAAAGAGTTTATCCTTACCGTCAGGCACCAAGATAATTCTCGGATCGACTGAAGCAAGCTCGGCTGGTTCGCAGCAACCAGCTCGTGTACCGTCAGCTACCAATGGTTGGTTCCCACCCAAGCAGACGGAGGATGCGAGTATCCCGAGCGTCTCTCCTCTGCCCCTGAGCTCATCGCACGCTGAGGTCTGGTGCGACGGCGGAAAGGTGCATTTGATCCCATATAAAACATTGTTATTGCTTCAGCTCACGTGTTTATTTGGCCCTTCGTAGGTCTATATCCGCGACCTGGAATCCGCCTTTGGAACATTTGTGAATGGCCTGAGAATCACAAAAGACACCATCCTCAAGGCAGGAGATACCATTGTACGCACGTTGTCCTTTTTTCGCATCTTGCCAGATTCTCATCCGTTCTATCAGAGCCTTGGATCCCGTGTTGCCCGGAACGACAAAACCCCTGCGTATATTACGGACTTCCACCTCAGTCCAGTGATCGCGCAGGTCTCATTAACGGGTGTTTCTTCATAGATGCTAGTATCAGACGTCGAAATTCTATATTTCGGTTTAGTTGACATCTGTTCACTTTCTTACTGTATCCCCAGTTCATTTGCTCTCCTCAGATACCCATTGGGCTACTTGATATGACGAAGTCTCCTCATGTGTATACGTATACTTGTAGACTCCTTATGTACGTACTTAATGGCGACCCGTATTCGAGTCTTTTCCCTGCTAATATCCTCGTAATTAATTGGTATTGGACTTTCAGGGAACCTTACCGGCGGAGAACCGGAGGAGCGGAAATCTTCGAAGCTAGAATTCCCTGGAGCGCTCCTGCGACCAATGCCACATCCGTATCTCAACTTAATTGCTGCGGTGCTTCAAAGTGCCCATTCATGTACATGTCCATTCTGGTTGTGGCCTGCAGGACGGCCGCTAGTGCTGTGTTGGTTGGCTCTATGTTAGTAACAGACCAGTATATCACATGTTAATAACATGTTAGTAACGTTTCTAACATGGGGGGTTCAAAAACTGCATGTTAGAAACTGTGAGAAACTCTCAAAGCTTCAGCAGAGTTGCCAAATCATTCTAATAATTTATTATATGCAATTTGGCAGAGCAATACCCATTAAATTGACCATTAAGTAGAGCTTGATTTTTTGGGTGCGAGCGTCCATTCGGACCGAATCGGACGTCACGTGCCTCCAAATTAGGCAACTCCGGGGACCGGCATGACTCCGGCACTCGAAATTTTGCTATATTGCTCGAAAACTTGAAAATAATGACACAACTACCTTTGTTGTAGAGTGTCAACAGTTTCTTTTAGGTGTCGTAGGTTATTAACGTGTTCTTTACCTCAGTCTGACGTTATTTACATGTCATTTAACGCGGAATTTTTTTTTTCTTATTTTGGATGATTACGTAACAAAATAACGGTTAGTAACATGGGTTTCTAACGTCACAGCGGACCCCAAACCAATCTCACGTTGGTAACATGGCGAAATAGCAATCCAACACAGCACTAACGGCCGCATCTTTGCGAAGAGTCGTACGGAACACCTATTTGGCAAGAGTGATCGATAGTGACTAGTGATCGATCGATCGACAATGTCGCCACAATGTGTTTTTGTGTCAATACGTCCGGTCCTCACTGCAACCCCTCCAGGCCAGTAAATATCTTAGGGAACTTCGCGTCCAGATACGACATTAAGCAGACCATAAAAATCACCTCGAACGTGCAGGCTCATAAGATTTCTGCCATTTTACTTATTTAATATTTTGAGAACGATTGGATGGAATTCGATAAGGGTCGTCGATTCTCCTCATATATGTATACGAAAGTCGATAGCATTACTCCAGGGTCCACGTCTTTGGTTGAGATCATCATCGACCGTTTCTTTGAACTTACTATTTATGCACCAACGATGCACACACTGGCATGCACACACAGGGAGCGGATTCCGTTCCGTTTATAACTTAACACCGCGCTACCTTCAGCACCCCAATATCTTCAATCGAAGGCGTTATCAGATTCAATTACGGGTCTAATAACGGCCGCATGGATATTTAATTGGCACTGAATCGCCCAGACCAGTGACAATGATGCTGCCTTGAATTTCAAGGGCACAATCGGCGGAGATCTTGCAGAAAATCCTACCATCATGCCCTCAAATGAATCTGGCTGGAGTAGAAATACTAATACAAAGATAGTGAAGTGACATATACAGAAGATTTCGCGAGTCGCTAGGCTACTTTTCCTGCGATTCAGTGCAATTTCCAAATTTCCCTGTACTACAATATGATAATCGAATATATATCTTAATTATCTACGTGAAGATCTCGAGAGGCAGATGCGGATCCCAAGGTACATGATCTAAGTACCATCTGATCCTTTAACTAGCGCTCCCATGGTCGGCATCAGAAAATGTATCAGAAGGGACTTTCAACCGTGAACGACAGACCATTATTGTGGCCTAAACAATAAATATATTTCTCGGGGATAGGGTGAGTACTCATATTAGAATATACTCAAATTGGAAAATGTTGGAAGCCATGGAAGGTCTGAGCGCAACCGAGGAGTCGATGTCCCTGGAGAGTGCCTCTCGCTAATTAAATTATTGCGGGCCTACAATCAATCTGACTATCCTGGTAGGATACCGAGTTCAGAGTTCAGATGACTCAGGCCAAGAAAAAGGTTGGACAATGGAAAGTGTATAAGTTGGAGGTCCGCTAGCAAGGAGGAATCGGGCCGGTGGTCTACTCACCATCAGCTTCGGAGGAAGTACATTTTCAGGGCTGAAGTCTCTGCAAGAGTCCACATTCCTTTTGGTAGACAGCAATCTGGAGATGGCGCCGCATCTGGGGCGATTTCTGAACGACAATGGGTGCCGAACCATCGTATTCGTAACCCTTTGAGTACTGAAATTGAAGTGCAGACATTAATGTGGTATATTCGTTGAGGGAGAAAAAGGGCGACAGACGGTTGGAATTACATACTACATACGATGATTTGGTATAATCAGGAATAGCTGAAAATTCATCTCCGGATAGGCCAGCCGCCATTGAAAGTGATCATGGACGGTAGGCTTCTGCTAATAGCTTTCTGCATTCGTCCCATCTGCCCTGACGACTCGCTATGCATTTTACAAAGGCAGCAGCGTAACCCTGGTAGAAGAAAGAAAAAATCAGTGGGTTTATTCCGTAAATTAAAAGGCAATCACTCAAGGATGGGAGTATAGGCACGTACATCGTAGCCATTCCAGTAATAATTGGCGATCCATGAGCCGTCATCGCGGCCTACAAGCGTGTCGAGACTCGAAACGCAAATCCAAATGATAGAATTTCGGTAGCTTTTGACAGAGCAAGTCAAGAAGATTACAACTCAAGAAATACATATGCATTTCCAGACTCCGAAGTACCGATGCTTCGCCACTAAAGACAGAGACGAGGCTCTGAATCGATTTCTCCCATTGGCATAAACCGAGGTCCAGGGATGTCAAACACGGCAGTGGCACCCGGAATATGGGATGGGAAAAGAAAGCACTTGGGGAGGGCAAATGTTCATCGATGGAAGGGCCGTAGAACTGAAGGGTCAATTCCTGAAGTAAATCGGCATCTTTCTTCAAAAACTTGTCAATCCCAGAGGGTATTTGAGGTTGAAGGCGGCCTATCATAGTGGATGCGAGATGGACAACTTTATGAGGTGTGGGAGACGTCCGAGTGTGTTAAAGGGAATGGAGGTATCGGACCCTGATTCGGGTGTATCAATCGAGAGATGGCTCAAAGTTCGGGCTTGTCGATTGATGAATGCGACGATCGACAATAAGATTTCATCCCAAACTGTCGTGGATTCCGCCGCAGGGTGATGCTTAATCATCGACGCCGAGGAAAGCAGATCCGAATAAGTTTCCAAAGGGATGGCGAGAGTGAGGTTTCGCAACCGAGAGCCATGCGCAGACCATGCAGTCTCGACGAAGGACATCGCCCATACGAACATTTTCCAGTCATCTGGTGGATGACATCCTATGGGCAAAGACGTAACATTGGTCATCTGGGAAATAAGATCGGGCGTCCCAAGAGCAGAACCATCCGAAGGTATGGGCATGTTGGACTCGCAGAGTAAGTGGGGTCGTGGTGCATGGTGCGCACGCGACCCGCAACTGCAGGACTAACAGAGTGTAAAAAAGAGTGGGTTAGTTATCAGCACGCTTCAAATCCTGAGCATTCTGACCTCGTGTTCAGTAAACATCGAAGGGTACGTTGATCGCCAGTATGGTATATTTGGACCTCACGATAATCTTCATTCATTACGACATCGAAAAAAGCCGAATTGAGGCTATATAGCTTGAGCAAGGTGGGTTTCGGAATGAATTTGGCGACGTGACGCCATATGTCGTATGACAATGCCTGCGACATGATTGGAGAGGTCGAATGGAGGGAAACTGAGCTTTATCCAACATGGGCGCCTCGTTTTAAACCAATTTCGAATTATCTTCGCAAGGGATGTGCTTGCGCGAGTAAGGGCTGAAGAACGCGAAATGCTATGTGGTTCTGACATGGACAGATCAATTGTACTGGTTTATTCAATTGTAGTGACATTATCTACAATGCTGAAGTATTATAATGGGCTGGAAATCGAGATACAGGACGAACTGGATGTAGGGCCTCTGGTAAGGAACACCACCTCAAGTCAACATCTGTCAACCGCCTCCAGGGCTGAAGTGCGCTCCAGCTGAGACCCTATTCTCTCTAGAATACGCTGTAGACTCCTGCATGAAGAAGGATGAATATGCAGGGGGACAATAAATGCGAATGCAAATGAGTGAAGAACAAACGAGAAAATTTCAGCCTTATAAACTTTCGTATCACGTGATATTCTCCTATTTTGGCCACGTTGCTGTTGTTATTGCGGCACTCCGGACCGATACTTACTGGTGAAACTTGACTTCAGCATCAGCAGCTTCGTCAATAACCATCACGACCTTAACTTGTTGGGTGTTGCTCAGGTGTGTGGCTCAATGTGTTCAGCATTCCAAGGATCGACCTCATCGTCAGATTCCAATCATGGCGAACGCCACTCGGTCCGCCAAGTCATGCAGCGACTGGACGACGGTGATCTCCTCGCCTACAACATCACCGTCTTACCTGTCCCTCCGAACGAATTCTTTCGCCATGGCGCAGACCCGTCGCTAGACCACCTTAACCCGCCATCCTCGCTGCCCCGGGCGACCCCAACGTGAACGTTTCTAAACCTGCCGCTGATTATCTCAGATATCTCGATCTCGCCACCAGGCCCTCCCAGGAGAGCTTTATCTACAACTTTACCGCGGAGACTTTGAAGCTTTTGGAGTTCAACGAGCTCGATAACACCCTTTAATGACGCGCTATATCGTCCCTCTCACCATCTGCGGTGATGCCAATAGGGTCGCACAGACGGACGTGTGCCTTCTGTATTGCCCCCGTCTGGTCCTACTTATAGCCGTTGAGGATAAGACGATCTTCAACGGGAGTGACCCACTACCGCAGGTTATTGCAGAGGCAATAGCGGTCTTTCAGGCCAACAACGCAAAACGAGAAGCGAGCGGCCTCCCTCCCCTCGACGCTATGACAATCCCTTGCATTACCATGACCGGTACCCGCCCTACGTTCTATCTCGTCCCTGTCACTCGGGAGCTAAGTGAAGCTGTCATACTCGGTCAATACCCAATGAATCAAACCAAAGTCCTTAATGTGTTACCACAGGAGTGCACGCCCGGTACTCCAGCGAAGGAATGGAGGATATAGAATATAGAAAGCTCGCTCTCAAGCGCTTTCTCGCCTTCAAGACGCTGGCAAAAAGCCATGGGAACAATTTTTAGACGGTTTTTAGGTGAATCATTGTATGAACTAGCGGTCGTCGACGTTTTAGCAAACCCACAAATTTGCAGGGAAGCAAGAGGTTTTTTTTAAAATTCGATCAGATTTGTAAAATAGTTCAGATGTCGTACATATTTTGTTTACAGGAAGGAGGCAATGCATCGTCCAATTCATTCTACTGTTGGTCCTTGATAAGCTGAAAGGACGTAACAGCCTCCACCCCTCGCTATCGATTATCCTCGTTTGAGGTGTTGATGAGTTGGCTTTTGAACGACTGGGGGAAAAGCGGTTCGAGATCAGTGCGACCATGACCGCCAATTCTCGAAGTTGAAGGTGAGCTCGAGATTGTCCATATCAGCTTCGCAATCATTGGGTGACAACTTGGATTGCGTAATGTCCTTCTGGTCCAGAACGCCGTCGTGTGGCGCGGTAGCCGTCATTATCGAGGCAGGGAAAGTGTATGGCGCTCGTTCTGAGGATATCTATGTCTGCTTCTATTTCTTCCTCTCTGAGCACCTGCGTAAATTCTCGCAGCGCCTCCGCCGGTTCAAGATCGTGTTAAAACTCTTTTGCCTTGCGGCCTGCGAATCATTCTGGCGGCTTGTTGCTGAAGCAAGACTGTAGATCAACTGTAGCTTGTCAAAGTCCAGCTCAGAGCTGCACACTTAGTGATAATACTTAGTCTAAGAATAATAGAATAAATCTGCGCTAACTACGTTACATAAGTAGCTCAGGTAACTACTAGGTAACTACCTCGTGGCTGATAGTAAATATGGATTTAAAAAATCGGATACATGATATTGGAAGGGGGACGTTGGCCGGACTAGCACTCCCCGACAGCAAAAGCTACCACCGGTGGTGCAACATCATGGTGAAGAAAGAGGCTGCGGATAGACGCGCGAAGTAACCTCACGTGACCGTTCCTGAAACGCGTTTAATAAACTTGTGACGGTTTAAATAATTAGGAGGACTAAAGGGCTCAAGCGCTCACGACTTCAGACCCGTTTCAAGCTCCTTACTTGTTGTCTTCCGTACCACACCACACAGAATATCTCGGAAGTCTTAAATTTATGAGGCAAGGTTGAAGGTGCCTAGACACTTAGAACATTGCGAATCAGCGGGACTGATTCATCCTCACAGAAGTTGTATTTCGTAAGAATGACCTACCCGGTCTCTGTCACCGCTGTCCAAGACCACATGAAAGAATAAGGTATAGGACACGATCCTGTTTACATCTCATAGTAATAAATCAAACAAATCCTCTCCATCTAATTTCAATCCACCTAAAAGGAAATACAATATCGCACTAACAGCGAGCGCAACCTCGAAGCCAATATCACCCGTAAAACGTGCGATGGGTCCAACGAACCAGGCCTGATCCATTGAAGGGACGACGACGCCGAAAGAAGCGACGCCTGCTGCTACTGCTGCAATCCCACTTGGGAGGCGTCCCGGGATGTTCCATGCCTCGGAGTCGTAGTGCAATGGGTCATTCTCACGGAAGAAGAGATGCTCGATCATGACGATGGCGACGTAGGAAGATGCCCAGTAGCCTATGATGCCGAGGAAGTCGATAAGGGTTTGGTAAAATCGGTGCGCGCCAACAATTGATAGCGGAACAACGCTAGACACACCGGTAAAGATGAGCATTGAAAAAATACGAAAATCGAGAACTCACATTGCCGTTGCCACTAGGGAGAAGATGTACCTAGGGACGATAACAAGAGCAGGGATGAAGACCTGGATATTTATCGATATCGAGTAGAATGTCGCGGCAATATTGGCTGCAACGGACAGACTCAATAGCACCGTCAGGAACTTCCCAAAATTCCCGACGGGATGAAGCATGGCTTCCAGTAATCCTCCTACGTTTCCGCCTGCATATCCCGCCTCCCAGTCCGGGACAGAGGTTGCGGCAACGACGACTGCGGCGCCGAGACACTGAATGGTCACCTAAAGATAGATAGGACAGTCAATGGCTGGATACATAAAGCCACGTTGACAACATACAATCGGGAGCAAGAATCCAAAGTAAGACGAAAAGAACATTTTCCAGCTGGGAATTTGGTTATTATTTCTGTAACTTTGGGGCGGATTGTCCTATCTCACCTGGACACGTTTGGCCGAAAATAACTCGAAAAATCGGAGCTGAGGCCGGAATAAGTGATGGAGAACCCAGCCAAGGTCGAGGCAAAAGTTAGGATAGAAGATGCAGTTGCAGGTTCTGCAGGTGGTGGACTTGACAGATGTTTCCCTCCGACCCCCAGGGCAATGATAAATGTGATAAGAACGGGTATCCAAGCGAGTCGTTCGTACCTGGGTCTTTCGTCAGGTAAATATTCGTCCAAGACGGACTGATCACTCACCAATTCAACACATTATATCCACAAAATGAAACAAGAAGAGATATCACAGCGATAACGATAATTCCCACACTGTTAAGAAAGGCGTTTTCGAGATTAGATTTTGGGCGGTTTTTAAACGCCGAACGTAAACTCACGTCCAACTCAAATTATGGCTGGAAACGCTTGCCAAAGCCTGTCCTCCCAGGATGCAGTTGAGAATCGAGAATCCAATCATGCCTATCAGGTTCATGATGCAAGGCAGAATTACTCCGTAGTATCTAGCATTCTTGCTCAGTAAATGAACGAAGATAACGTGAGACGCGAGCACCATACCCAAAGGAATAACGCGAAATAATCATCTGTCGCATTCCTAGCTTCGGACCCCATGTTGTGCTACGCAGAAACATATAAATATCAAAAGGATGACATTTCCACGGGAGACCTACAAGTACGCGGGGAAGGCACAACACAACAAATTGAAGAAGAGTATTGTCAGGCATGTGTCGCGCAGTCCCAGTCCAAAGGCAACGGGTCCTAGTGTTCCAGCAGAAAATCTACAATCGCATTCGAATAAATTCTATAAAGAAGATAAGTTTCCACCTTACGAAAGGATATTGAAGTTCATTGAAAACCAGACAAAGAATATCTTGCTGTATGGGTGGTCGACGCGTTCCTCCAAAGGTACGGGTGATATCCCTGGTATAGATGAGTTGCGTCAACGATCTACCGGAAGTGGGTTTACGCACCTCTTGCTTCCACGCCCCAGGTTAACAGCCTCCTCGCCAACCAATTCGACGGAGGGGTACCACTGTTGCACTCTTCCTGCCATACCACTAACTCCGGCTTCTCCAAATCCAAGGGGCTTTTCAAGGACATTGAAAACGGGAGATGAGTGTGGAAAGAGAAGAGTGCCCTGAGTCATATTAATATAACTCCTTCCCACCCAAAGGATTCCTTTAACCACAATCTACAGAAAAAAAAACATGATCGATCTATTTAGGATCAATCGACGGAGATCGAGCATATACTCCGTCCCCGGAGTTCCACCGGACCGCTCAATAAGAAACTCGGGAGCGCTCATGGCGGCAAATTGGCAATACATAGGCCTGCGCATAAGGCCAAATGAAGCTAAATGAAGGTCGATGCGGAGGCTATTGTTTTAGTCGGACTTGCTTCGCGTGCCTGACATACTTTCGTGCTGCGCAGATACGACTCTTCAGAGTTATACTTGGTATCTCGAACTAAATTCCTCACTGGTGGCGAAGGAAAGTCTAAGGCTGTCTAAGGTAAGGCTAAAATGTGTAAATGAATCCTTATTCAAATAGACAGTGTGTATCGCAATAACTAATAACATGGCATTTGGCAAAAATTATTTCCTTTTCATATAACATCGACATTCATTCAAGCTTAGATCGAGCAGCATCCACTCTTTCTAAACTTATTTTCAAGGAAACGATAGGCGTGATATCGTGAAGATGACCTGTGCTCGACGTTGAATGATACCTTTCAATCCAAAGAAATAAACGAAGTACGCACTCTTTGATACCGCAGAATCGTTCAACCACCGTTCAATATTACTTCGTAGAGGTGACAGAAGGCTATGTTCCACTGACTTAAGGACATCTTTATCACGTATACCAGTCTAGACTGTGGCGTAAGAAGGTGGTGGGAAGATCTATCCTGAACGACTTACTAAGTTTTGTTCATCTCGCAGAAGAAGAATATAATACAATGACAAGCATTCGACAAGTCTCCTCGGTTCGGGAGTTTCCTGGAAGGCCTTCAATGTCAATTCCGAGGAAAACAGGTCAGGCGGATCCGGTCTGAAAAGTATGGGCCCGAAAGTCCGTAGGAACAATGGACTGCAGAAAAGGTCGCTTGGTCCTCTGGGTTGTGACAGAGCCTCAAGTAAAGCCTCCTTCACCAAGCCAACAGATGCGACCCGCATTTGTGGATATTCAGAATCTCTGGTAAATTCGACGAGATGTTGAAACCGCAGCTGAGCTTCTCCTGATGAGAGAAGGAGCGAAAGAACCCGAAAGACTTGGTATCGAATAACCGGATCAGGATGAGCGCTGGCAATGGATGGCAAAATACCACAGAGAGGAATCATGATATTATCAGAAAGACCGATCTTGAGATCTCTCGTCTGCCGGGTATGTAGAGATTTTATCAACACGGCAAGCGATTCGTCCAAAAATGTGTTCGTCTGGATTGATGATATCAAGGCAGGAAGGATGAAGGACAACAATTTGTCGGGGTCGATTTCAGTAGAGGGACAATATGCAGAAAATATCAGGTCGCTTGCTGAAGAGGGCCCGTTAGTAACATCAGACTGGATTCCAAGGGACCTATATGCATCCTAGACATCGTAAGTTAAGAAATAGATGCATTGGTGAGAATAAACGTACAAGCAACTCCAAGATCGCCTTTTCGCCATCCTCCCAATCAGGCCGCGATCTCGATCGAAGGGCTAGTCGAGGAAAACATTCTTCCAAGGTACGTTGTGCGATCGATGCACCCAGACTGTGCCCACATGCGAGCAAAGCGCGGTCAAGCAGGCTTCTCAGAATTGCCTAGATGACCCAGCATTCAAAAATCGCGGCACGAAACGGCAAGTGCCACACATACCTTGCATACATGGTTGTCTTCCGGAGAATTAACATTGGCCTTATCGACCCATTCTTTGGTGTTCAAGGCGAGCCTTGCGATACTGTGTATCATTGAACGACCCTCATCCTGCGTTGCTTTACGGCCTGCGAGTTTTACGATCCCTTCGAGGTCTTCGAACAACGGCCTTAGCGTATCGGATGCTAATTTTCGACGCAGCTTTTGCCTCGGAATTGCTGAACTTCAAAAATAAGATGGAGGAATATCAGAAAGTAGAAACCGAACTCACCAGAGGCGTAAAGATCTATCAAGATCAAGAGTTGAGTGACAGGGGAGTTCCGTTTCGCATGCTCCGCGACCCCCTCTCCTGCTCCTCCTTCTTTGCTTTGATCTTCCTCTTCTTCCTCTTCCTCGTCGTATTCGGCTTCTAGAGTCCGTTCGAGGCGTTCAGCCGCCTCTTGCACAGTCATCACGACTTCTTTGGCTGAACCACATTCGCCGATGACTGAGATTATGTTTCGGGCTGCAAGATTGTCGCAAGGTAGCAAAAGCGGAAGTGTGTTTAGAGGGTCCTGCATGGGTTTCAGACCTGCTCGCATTACAGTATAAGAATGATAGACGAACGAGATATGAAGTCGCGCCAAAGTTGGTGATGAGGTGGTAGATGTCGGAAAGAGTCTTTCGGGGCTCCGCGTCGTGTACAGCAGAGCTCAATAACGCGATAATTTCTGAGGCAGCATCCTGATCAATGACATTGAATATTGACATCTTCCAACTAACGTGAGCGATGACTCACCTCTTCACTACAATCCTCGGGAAGCTGTAATGCAGCGGCAAGATTTCGGTCCACCATAATGCGGAATTAACTTGAGAGCAAGTTAGGGCAAGTCCCACATGAAAAGCAGGAAGAAAGCTGGTCCCATGAGTAAGGACAATACACGTCACGCGACTCGGACGATGGGCGCTTCAACGTGCGGTGCAATTCCGGCGTCACATCTACTTTAGTTTATCCTCGGTAAGGCGCTCAGGGACGCCGTCACTGATAACGACGTGCTGTACTATTTCGTTCACGATTTTGGATTTTTTTCGCGCCGAGATGGCCTATAACAGCCTGTCTAGTCATATTTCAAAACAACTATCTCATTATCACAAGCGTCCGGTAAACCTAATCTCCAACCACCTTAAGGGAGGATAAAGGATTGCATTCAGAACGAAAGCAACCTCAAACCCAAGATCACCCGTCGTCTTCGCAATAGGACCAGTGAACCAGACCTGGCTCACACATGGAATAACGAGAGCGAAAGAAAGTACGCCAGACCCTACTGCCGCAAGCCCTAGAGGCAGGCGGCTGGGAACGTTCCAGGCTTCGCTGTCATAATTTGTAAACTTGTTGGAGCGAAAGTAGAGGTGTTCGATGAGAATCATAACCACGAAGGCGGAACACCAGTATCCGATGAGACTGAGGAAGTTGGTTACCGCGGCATAAAACCTATGTGCCCCGACAATTGAGATGGGTAGAACGCTACAGAAAAATAAATTACGTCAGACTTTTCATGTAGAATAGTGAGTAATTCCCGAGACTTACACAGCTGCAGTGACCACAGTGAAAACATATCTTGGGACAACAACAAGTCGCGGGATGAAGACCTGGAAGTTGAAAGAGGCAGAATAAAAAATGGATACTAGGTTGGCGGCCACGGAAAGACTCAAGATGACAGTCAGAAATTTCCCAAAGTTGCCTGCCGGTTGCAAGACTGCTTCGAGAAGGCCCCCGATGTTTCCTCCAGCATAACCGTCATTCCATGCAGGGACTGAATTTGCTGCAGCAGAAAGAGCAGCGCCTACGCACGCCAGCAGAACCTAGCGAAAAAGACATTGTAACATGACATCATTGAATACTTCATAAATATTTGACGTACAGTTGGTAGGAAAAGGCCGATATAAGAGTACCAGAATACCTTCCAGCTGTAGGGAAATGGTTACTAATTGGCTCATATATCCAAGCCCGAGATACTGTACCTTGCTCCGTCAGGACGCAGATAGCTAGCATAGTCGGCGGCGAATCCAGACCATGTAATCATATAACCTGCTTGAGTCCCGGCAAAACCTAAGATTGAAGCTGCCGTTGGCGGTACCGGTGGGGGTGGATTGCCCAAATGCTTTCCACCAATACCGAGGACAATGATGAAGGTGATTACGACCGGAATCCAGGCTACGCGCTCGTACCTTATGCAAGAGATTGAGTGAGTTCCCCATCAATTTATAGAAATGCACAGAATTACCAATTGAGAAATTTGTAGCCGCAAAACGAGACTACAACTGAAATGGCAGTAAATATCACAATCCCAACTCTGTCTCGAACCGACCTGAATAAACATTCATTTTGCCAAAACAAAAAGTGACTGCTCACGTCCAGCTCAGGTGTCCGTTCGTTACACTGGCTAGGGCTTGACCGCCAAGTATACAATTCGAAACAGAGAATCCAATGACGCTAACGAGGTTGAGAACACAGGGTATGATCACACCGTAGTACCTGCATTAATTAAATAAGAGGCGAGCTCGGGAATAATTTCTCGTAATAACGCACCCAAACGTATATCGAGCAAGAACCATTTGCCTCATACCCATATTCGGACCCCACGTGGCACTGAATTGTAGTCATACATCGGGGATAAAATACAAAGTATATGAAGGACGTACAAGTATGCCGGGAAAATGGTGCATATGAGATTAAAACCAATGATGACAAGGCATGAGTCTCGTACACTGAGCTCGAAAACCACCGGACCTAAAGTCCCAATGGAAAACCTGTTTAAAATAATGTTATTCTCGGTAATTCCAGTCAAACGGGTCGAGTGTTACAAACGCTAGGATATTCATATTCGAAGACAAGAAGACGAAACAAATCTTGCTATACTGAGTGTCAGTTCTTTCTTCGACAGGAACCGGCTGGATGCCTGGCGAGAGAAATTTATGAGTGCACCTGAATTGAAATAACAAACATACCTCGCATTTCTACTCCCCATGTCGTGAGTTGCTGTGTCCATCCTCGGAAAGTCGAAGCAACCTCGACCGTCGTTACAGATCCGACCTGTTTCTCCGAATCGTATGCAGTTTCCTTCGTATCCTCTGCCATTGAGTAAATGGAACGAGGGAGGATTTTCAAGATAGCAAGAGAACTGGGCAGTGTATTTTGGCCTTCGGCGGCGTGTGAATAGAACCACTTTTCTCAAGCATCTCAAGCTCCATCAAGGACAACATTGGTGGAACTTGGCAGCCTCGTGAATGGAAAGATAACAGTATCGTTGCCCTTCCAGCATGGGCTTATCATCGTGTAAGATCAAAGGTATTAAATGGAATGATCACGAGCCCGCGGAATCCCTTTCAAGCGTAGTCGTAGTGCCCAAGTGGAAGTAGTGTTCTCAGTCGTTTGCTCGAGCCAACAGAGATGGTTTGTCAGTGAACCGTGAATGTCAAAATGCTGGGCAGACGTCCGGCCATGTAAGGAGGCTGACCAAATATTGCCAGGTGTTCGAAAGTCCATTTTCACTGCATCGGGAGATTATCGACAGAAATAGCTGTGTGTGCAATGTCAACCAAAAATTCCAAGAAGTGAGAGTTTGGTGAGAGTTCTTAGACCAGAGGAAACGAAAGGAAACCCCGAATTTCGAAATCAGCAGATGGTGACATGGCAGCGTGTGATCACTTAGATTACATAGATTAGATCAAGGAGATTAGATTAGATTAGATTATGTCCGCCGATCCCTGTTCAAACGTTCAAACTTCGTCGTTGGCGCCCGTTGCACTGAAATCTTCACAACCCCTGGGGGAACTCAGGATAAATAGAAGGGAGAAACGTCAAATTGTAAGTACACGGAAGCAGAATCAGGTACTTCAACTTGATGTGTGCTCGTCTTCCTAATGTCTTTCGATTCATGACATTTGCTGCCAATATCCTGGTACTGAATCTCTCGAATATAGCTTTTTGGTTTCCTCACCTATAGATAGTCTATAAGTGAGTATCTTAGAAGGTCTACATATTTCGCCGTGTAGAACATTTTTAAAATCAAAGCGGCGTGCCGCAATTATGTATACCCTTTGCCCAGGAGTCAGGTTGTCTGCGATGTACATGTACCCAACTAAAACTAGGTCAGCCTATAATTTGCAGAGGTGATCCGAGAAAATGGGTACTTCCCCATAAATCATCTCCTATGTAATGCTTTTACGAGTTATACTTGGATCGCCGAATTATCAGATGTGAAGCTTGTGTCCAAACTGAGAATGCCCTTGTCAACCTGTCTGCCATCGGGCCGTCGCCATTCCTCCGCTTGAATACTGACTCCATGTCCTAGGCAGGGTCTGTGGCAGATGAGTCAGTAGAATGCGGTACTTGCGACTGTAATAACCCTACAGACTTTCATCCGACCCACCATAACTCGCTGTGCCTGGAGTATTCCAAACCCCAACGAAGGTTGAATGACTGAAGGAGGTATGTTCTAATCTATCCCCATAGTCTTCAGAAGTGCTGGAGGCGGGATCGAGGCGGGAGCCCGAAGTCGGATTCAGCAGGAGATATAGCCTACAACACCCATTTCCCAGAGCCCCAACAGCCATCGATTAACAAACTATTCATCACTAAGGAGGTATGGAGCTCTGGAGGAGACATGTCCTCAGGCTAACCAGCGAAACGGGATCTCCAACGCACAACGGACGAATACTAGAAGTGATATATATATTCCGTGGGCGGTTATTCATACATTGGATAGATGGGTATGGTACATGATGACAAGCTACATAGAAAAAATTCAGGTGAGTACAATCATACATTGCGTCAGATTCGTCTCCCCCCTCCCTCAGTCACCGAATATGTTACTACTACTACTGTTCTCGTTCTCCTTCCGCAAGAGATCACTGAGATATCTCGCCACATTGCCCGCACCCTGCTTCACCTTTTCCTGCTCGCTGTCCACGACCTTCGGCAAGAGCTTAGTCTCGAATCGATCCGGATGCCATCTTTTCATATGCTCCTTGATGCGATCCTTGGTCGTCTTGGACTTCTCCTTGTCAGGCCAGCATGGAGATTGCATATACGCGCCAATGAGAGCAGAGGAAATGTCCTCAGGAGTAGAAGGCGTCTTCGCCATAGGCCATGGGAAATCATTCCAAGTCAGCTCCGAGCCGTGGGGCAGCTGTGTCCAGAGCCGTTCGTGTCTCTCGAACACCCGTTGCATTTCCTCGCGTGACAGAGGTTTACCAGCAGACCGCATCTGAATGTCGGCCTCGATTTTTTCTTGCTCGCGACGGAATTTCTCCTGTTGGTTGTTCGTAAACTCTGCATGTCGACGTGACCAATCGCTTTCAGAGAAGCCAGAAGCGGCATGAGGCGAGGCACCTGTAGGATACGTGCCCGAACTGACAGATCCAGTCCGGGGCTTCCCTTGTGACGGGATGCTAGTCGTTGGTTTGTTGGGCGGCGCAGCATTACTAGGTGGACGAGGAGTCGTTGGAGAGGGAACGGAAGTTGGCTTTGTGGAGGTCGACCAAGCTGATCCAGGCGCGCTCCAGGAGGAAGTACCGCTGTTTCTGTCGGCAGGTGACGGAGCGTTAAACTGAGGAGGCTGAGGAGGCGGTCTTGACATGGCTGGAGACGTGCCAGGTGACACAGAAGGGAAGGAGGAACCTGGCCAGGCCTGGTCATTACCAATACTATCGTTCCGTGTGCGTTGCTCAGCGCGGCTGCGTTTGATGTTCTCCGCTTGCTGGCGATACTTATACTGCTGCAGAAAATAAGCCTGCTCCTCCACTAGTTTAGGATCCAGGTTTTTCAACGTGTCATCGTCCAGTAGAATCATCGGATCAGGTTGGTAGGTTTGCCGTTTGGCCTCCTGTTCACGATGAAACTTATCCTCCGCGACCCGTGCCTCCTCACGCTTAGCAGCCTCGTCCTCTCTCTGCTGGGCAAGCTCCTCCTTACGCTTAGCATCCGCCTCTTTCTGTTGCGCCTCCTGTTCCATCCGTTTCGCCTCTTCTTCCTTCTTCCTCGCCTCTGCCTCGCGACGCTTCAGCTCTTCCTCGCGGCGCAATAGAGCAACCTCTCGCTCTCGAATCTCAGCCTCTCGTTTCCGCGTCTCCTCTTCCAACTGCCTAAGCCTCTCCTGTTTCTCTCTGGCTTCATCTGCGATCCTCTGCGCTTCCAGGTGCAACATCTTGGTTTTCTCAGCGTCCTGCCTCAATTTCTCTTCCTTCTTCCTCGTCTGTTCCTCTTTCCTCTTCGCCTCCTCCGCTTTTCGCCCTGCCTCCTCCTCCAGCTTCTTCGCGTCGGCGGCCTTCTTCCTCGCTTCCTGTTCTCGCCTGTTCACCTCTCTCTCCTTCCTCTTGGCCTCCTCCTCCTTCTTCTTGGCTTCTTCCTTCATCTTCCTCGCCTCCTCTTCCTTCCTGGCAGCCTCCTCCTCCTTCAGCCTCATCTCCTCCTCAATCCTCCGCGTCTCCTCCTCCTTCCTCTTCATTTCCTCCTCCTTCAGTCTCACCTCCTCCTCCTTCCTCCTCGTCTCCTCCTCCAGGCGCTTCTCCTCAGCCGCCAAGCGCTCCAGCTCACGCTCCTGCTCTCTCAGCTTCCGCTCCGCCTCCTCCGCCCCGCGCGCACTCTCCACGTCCAAGTCCGCGTCCGCCGCCTCCTCCTCATCCTCCTCATCCACCGCATCGCTCTCCACCTCATCCTCTTCGTCGTCCTCCCCGAACACACCAAGATCCTCGTCATCCTCGTCATCCTCCGAACCCGAATCTGTCTCCCGCCCATGCCCATCGTCAGCACCGACATAGTCATACGGCGGGCTATCATGATGGTGAGGGTGAGGGTGGTACCTTGGCGGTTTAGTCCGATGCGGGCCCCGAGGACGATGATGCGCTGTGGCCGCGGGTGGGTACCCTGCGGCGGCGGCGGGGTCGTATCGTTCGTTAGGTGGACGCCGCCCGCTCTCCGCGGCCCACTCGCGCCAGGCAGCCGGGGGCGGCCCGACGTCTTCGCTGCCGGCCGGATGTCGTGGGATGGGTATGCTGCGCGGTAGACCTTCAGGCGGAGGATACTGACGAGGGTACGGGTCTGTTATGAGGGGGGTTCATATTGTTATTAATAAGACAAGTATAAAATAAAAAAACAAGCGGAAAGAAAGAAAAAATTTACGCACCGTTCTCACCATCACCCATTCGTCTATCCGCAGGCGTGTGCGTGTCTCTGCGCGAGTACGACGGCTGGCGCGTCGGCGGCGGCATCGGGCGCACGCTCTCCGGCCTCTCCGGTCTCTGGTACTCATACTCATCTGGGGGTGGTGGTGGGTGGCCGCGATACGCACCATACCCACGCGGCAGCGGCACCCCATCGCGGTCGTCGTACAGATCACCGCCCATGGGGAGATAATCATGCGACGCCCCATGCCGGTTCGCGCTCGACGGCGGGGTGGGGTAGCTCGCCGTGCGTGCTGGGTAGGCGTAATGGCGAGGATCGGGGAGGTACATGTCGCGTTCTCGTTCTCTGTCTCTGTCGCGGTCGCGGTCGCGATCCCAGTCCCTCTCTCTGTCTCTGTCGCGTTCTCGATCTCGTTCCCTGTCTCTGTCTCTAGCATACGCTTCCCTCTCCCTCTCCCGCTCGCGGTGGTCCCGATCTCGCGCATCATCCCACGGCGCCTCTCTCTCCCACTGCCGCCGATCCCTCTCTCTCTCATCATAATTGACCGACCCCTTACGTGAGATGGGCGCATGCGGCGGGCCAGGCGTGTACTGCCTGGCAGATGGCGGCGGCGGCGGCGGCCCGTACGCAGGGCCGTACTCCCTGTCCCTGTCGTCGGTGCCGTAAGGAAGGCGTGCAGGGGCGGAGCGTGTGCTGGAAGACGAAAGCGGAGGCGGTGGTGGAGGGTTATACTCGCGATCGTCGCCGCCATAGGGCGATCGTGGAGGCGCTGGACGCGGAGGAGGCATGTCGCGAGGCGAGGCGTAGTCTCTGTCTCTGTCGTCGCCGCCGTAGGGCGATCGCGGCGGCGCAGGACGCGACGCGGACAGTGGAGGGGGGTTGTAGTCCCTGTCGTCGCCCCCATACGGTGATCGTGGAGGAACAGGCCGATCTCTCGCAGAATACGGCGGCTCTCGGTGCGCGTATGACGGGTCGCGCGGATGCGGATCTCGAGCATCGAGGTATGGCGCGGGCTTCGCGGGTCTATCAGCAAGATGATACCGCTGCTCTCGGTCATCGGTGCTAACAAACGAAGACTTGTTTGAGAGAGACTTGATCGGCGAGCTAGAGGTGGCATACTGCATCGTCGTCGACGAAGGTCCGGCCGACCGCATGCCCAACGCCTCCTCGTGGCGGAGGGCAGGATCAACAGGCGGCGGCCGACTATCCCTGCGGGTATGGGGGCGCTTCTCCTTCTTGTCCGCTGTGGCTTTGCGCGACTTCTCCGGCTCGTAGGGCCTCTCTCGAGGCACGCCCGATCCTCCCTCCTCTGCGTCGTCGTCCACCCGCTCCGGAATCGTCTCCGTCGTCGGGCGGATGCTCGCCCCCGATCCTGATCCTGTCGACCGGATGCTCGCCGTGCTTCCCCGTCGGTGTACTTGGTGGTTGTAAGGCTTGGATGCAGCGATCTCGTCCGCGGGCGTCACGGTCGGCTTCCACACCTCGGGCTGTTGGGGCGGAGATCGAGCGGCGTTGTGCCGGTCGGAGAGGGACGGAGAACGTATAGAGCCAGATGAGCGGCCCAACGAGCCATCCCAGGGCCTATCGGGGGTGGAGATAGGGGGTTTATCAATGGATTGCCTCGAACGAGGCGGGTTTGGACGGGGCAGTTCCTCAGGTTCGTCGACGACGTCGGGTGAGATCCAGGTGTCAGGCAGTGGGAGCCGTTCTTGTATAGATCCATTGCGTCGGACACTGGGAAGGGGTTGGTCTTCACGATCACGATCACGAGATGGGATGCTGGCCGTCGTATCTGACCTGCGGCGCTCGCCTTGCAGCGAAAAAGACGACCTCTCACGTTCTTCCCTTTGGGGGAGTGGAGCAGGAGGAGGATGGTTGAGGTCAGACGTGTATTGACTACTTATCTTCGGGGGGTCATGCTCCTTGCGGCGGTCTCTCGAAGGCTTCTCGCGTGCCTCTTGATTGTGAGGAGGAGGAGGGTTGGATTCAGGAGGAGGAAGCTCATGTACAGAGGGACTCGGTGCAGTACGTTGACGCTCCTCCTTCTGACCAGCAGCAGCAGCAGCCTGATCGCCGCTCTGCTTGATACTATTCATGATATTCTGCTGCTCCTCCTGCAGATAATGGGACCAGCCGCGGTCCATAGGAGCCCCGGCGATCCAGCGGCGCTGATTGCGTTCCTTGGCAAGCTCGACCTGGTATTGCTCGTTAGCGAGCGCCTTGATGTTGCTCATTGCGGCCTTGTACTCGTCTTCGAGGCGCTTTCTGTCCTCCAGTGTGACAGGAGCCCTCTTGAGCTCTGCGAGCTGGCTGTCCTTTGCTTCCTGGACCATGGACTTGAGCCCCAGCTCGATGCGTTCCCTCAACTGCAGTTTCCATTCCTCATCTGGCTCGAAATCGGCGCCATCGGATTTGGAGGGAGGTATCGCTGTAGACGGGGCATGTGCAGACAGTGTGGTCATCGAATATCGGCCAGCTTGGGCTTGATAGAGGTGGATGGGGCTATGATTTGTGGGTGGGTAGGGCGCGGAGTGCGGGGGGAGGTAGGTATGTGGGGGAGAGAGCGAAGGAGAGATTTAGGTCAGCAGATGGAAGGGGGTTGTGCGTGCGCGAGGCTTTCCCCCTCTCTGCGTAATCACAGTTTGCACGGGAAAGCCCTGACTGCCTCATGTTGAGCACACGCGTTAGAAAGAAGTAAAGTATCACCCACAACCCGATATCTGACTCTGCCCGTTGCTTCAGTCGACTCCCGACCTCTGGTCGCCTCGTCGTCGATGCTCGTCTAAACTGGTCGTTGTCAACGCGTCCTATTGTGTTGTTGGTTGTTGAACGAGGCAACGATTACCATTTTCTGATCCCTCGGATCTAGTCTTCAAAGCTTCACCCGTTATCTAATCTTATAACTCTCACCCTCTTTTCTTTACCTCTCTTTCTCAGTCTGTTCTCAGGATGGTACCGTATGATGGTCGTGTGAACAATGCCAATTCGGAATCGCAGACCCATCGCAAGGCTGATCATCTGCTTTTGATTCTTATCTAAGATGTTCCTTGCTAGATTATAGACGCGCCGAGCATTCTAAACTTACGATACAGAAACTCAAAAACAAGCTATTGGGCGCGCAGAACTGTCAAAGCAGACTTGATGGGATGGAGGGACCTCGGTGCGAGGCTTCCGACGACTATGTAAGTAGTCGAAATGTTTTCGGTTGCAATACAATTTTTACTCGGGCTCATTCCGGTGGAAGCCTGAATCTTATCTACTCACGGGGCGTTCAGCGGGCGAGAGACGGAGCTTGAGAAGAACACTAGAAAAAAGGCTTGATTAAAGGGAATGACCGAGACGAAGAGTCAACAACCGACCGACAACGTGTTAGGTAGACCTCGGCCGACCAATGTCGCAAGTTTCCATGTCCGGGAGCCTGAGGATGCACGGGTGAAAGGCTAAGAAGAGGAAGAGAGGAAAACTAAGTACTTGCGAGAAGTTGGCTGTGCAAAGCTACTTATAAGCAACGCAGAAGACCCTGATATATACATACTCATTGCCTTAATTTTCATATAATCTGAACGCTTGCCATCTACACCAAAGCAAGTCAATTCCTTCCATCGCAAATCCGTGCCGAAGGAGCGCAGCGTGAACCCTTTCTTACAGGATCTTCGTCCGGTCTGCCCGACCGATACCCAGAAAAGAAAGACAAGGTCTCGCCCTCGAGGTCGAGCTCCCAGCAACAGTGGGACGGGCTCATAGAAGAGGACGAGTACCTAATGGCACATCTCAAGTGCGAGTGCAGCATAATATCCAAGCCGGACTCGTCCTTACCTTCGCTCCGTTTCATTTCGGATAACCTGAAAGAAGAGGCAAAGTCAACGACTCATAAGTAGATGAAGCACAGATGCCAAGGGGCCAAAACCAAGTGGTATCCTGTGTTCCAGTACAGAGCAAGCAGCGTGAACACGGATAAGACAATAGATGCAAGGCATATGTTTCCCAGTTGGGACGTAGTGACTCAAAGAGGTCGTTTTCCCAACGCAAAAAATCGTGCCATCGCGAAGTTAATTGAAGAGAGGGAAGGAGCAGAGAACCTTTTAAACCCCCCTCGTAATATCTGTGATCCACCAACATTGGCAACAAGGATTAGCACGGATTTGGGGGTCTAGCAGAGTTGCAATTCTGTCCTTCCTTGGTCTGGGCCAGACGAGCATCCAGAACGTGCGGTGGCATGGATGAATACAGCTTCAATGTCGCTTTTTGTAAATTGTCAGGGTGACGGCTGCGACAGTCAAGAGTGGGATAGGGTTCTCGGTATATCCAAGCTGCAAAGAAGGCTGGGAGAGTACGGCAAAAAGTCAAGAACGAGCAGCAGGTTCCTCACAAGCCCAGTAACAACCCACGGAACCGTCCTCCAGGAAAGAAGGGATCCAAGAACTAGTCAATATCTGATGTCCATTCAGAGTCAACGCTTCATCTATAATGTTCTATATTTACAGTCGGTCAATTTCAGCGAATTGACCTTGAAACGTTGGTGCCCATTGAAGATTGAAATAATATGGTCGTCGACGATCACCGATCAATATTCATTAGTTAAGCGCCGGAGCCGTGAAACTCGTCTCATGATTTCATTCTGGAAAGGGCCGGTAGCCTAAATAACCAGCGTAATTATTTAATTGTCTATGGGATACACGTGCTAGTCATATCGCGGATTTTGATATGAGACGGTCCTGGAGAGGCATGGACATCTAGAGACGTCAGCGAAAATATTAAATATGCATTGTATCTAATAAATATATCTCTCTGCTGGATCTATGTCTTTCCCCAAAGTCCACCACTCCGCCTGTCGCACAACCTCTGGATCGTCATGATATGTCACCTGAACGCCCTTCTCTCTGAGTTTGTTAAGGTGAGATTTCGCGACAGTTCGACATGTTTTATCGAGTTCGAGTTGAAATGACTGATTCGGAGCTCTTCGCATAATGCTGTCCACCATCTGGACGATCGTATTTCCGCGTAAGGGGGGACTGGATCGAAGAAAAGCAAATCGGCGCAAAATAAGCTGCCCTCGAGTTGAAAATGACTTCAAAAGGTCGTTGTCGAATTGGTTGGTGACTTCGCCATACACCTTCTCCAAATCGTGGATCGCGATACTGTCCAGTTGCGGGAATGGCGTTCCTAGGGCTCTATCGCATCCCAAGAGCCATTCCCAAGTAGCACGCGAAAAGTACACTCCCGTAACTGCGAGACGACGGAGGGCAGGTGAACGCGGGGCGAGCTTGGCAAGTCCGTTTGCGACGTTCTGTGGAAACCAATGTACCCATTCTACTTCAAAAAGTCCATAATATTCGACATCGCGAGAACCGTCCATGTGGAGATCTTCCAGCTGGGGTGCATCTATGAGATGAAACAGATCCGATCCACACCCTGGGACCGTCACCGCCATTCGTACAAGACGAGGTAGCGACACAGGGATTTTCACAAAGATGGAACTGCCACGTCCTGGATGATTAAACGGGCCATAGGACTCCACATCCACGTCCTCGTGCATGTACACGCCGTGTTCTTTGCACCAAAGTGTTTCCAGGTTTGGGGTTTGGGCAAGGAATTGGGTGAGTTGGTGAAGGCTGGGATAGCAGCATGTTCGTTCCCCGATCCATCGAGAACAAGGATCTGAAGGCAGGGCAGAGGCGATTGAAGGTATGGCACGCAGTCCGGAGACAAGGGGAGAACGAGGGAGGTCAACGCAGGAAATACCACTCCGACAGATTTGAGTAAGGTCTCTGGATCGAGTGGTCGGCGATTGTCGATAAATTCTTCATCATGGTCGACACGGAGGGATAATTCCCGCAATTTTGTTAAAACTGCCATTGTGGGTGTCATGAGGATGGCATGAAGTACCATTCCTAACTGAATCACGCCGTCCGTGCTTATATCGAGGGTGCGGATTTGAGCTCTGTGTTCCGCTAATGTCGGCCATATATTGGTTTCGGTGTTTGTCGACTGGTCCATGCGAATGGTCACATTGAGTGGGTACGACCTTGTTCGTTCGAGGCGCTTGCTGAGGAATCCTTGGCCGTCAGACGTAATCTGCCGTGGTCCAACATGAATGGTTGACCATGCTGATGGTATGGAATAGACGACTTCACGAAGGGCATGGCACACCAACATGACAGTTTTTGTTTCGTTCGTCCTTGAAAATATTTCGAGCAGCATTTCTTTGGGAAGACGAAGCAAAGACATGGACGACGTTTCAGTCATTGTGACCCGGTCGGCGGCACTGGCGATGTGATAATGAGATGCTCTGAGTAGCAAGTCGAACTGGCGGTGCGACCTTGACCTTGACAAGAAGGCAAGGTTGAAGATGAATCAATGGTGGCTGTACTTTCATTGTGGGTTCGTTGTGGGTGCGTCGGATTCGGAATAATTGTAAGGGGGAGATTAAAAAAAGGTTCAATACTGTACTTATTGTGTTATCAGGACCCTGACCATAGCTTTTCTGGAGGTGACGTTGAGCTCTCCGTCCCTCAGGTACGCATCGAAAGGGCCCGGATTATCAGTAGGACTTGGACTGGCTACACACCGTGCATGTGCCCATGCAACAAAGAGGTGCATATGTTGGACAACTTCTTTATGGAATTCAGAAGAGCGTCGAAAGTACTCCGAAAAGACAAGGCACAAATCTAAAAAAAACGTAGGTGAATTCCTCAATAAATCGGAACCTGGTCGACGTAGCTTTTGCCAAAATTTACCCTTACTGCACTGTTGAACATTGCAGCAGCTTGCTTAAGGAGGAATCTGCCAAGACCAAGCTTAAGAGACTATAATCATCCCATTTTTTGCCGACTTTGAACTTGCTTTGAACTTCCACAATATGCTGGTATTATTATCGGACAGCATTAAATTTCCTTTCCTGCCCTCATTGCGAAATAGCAAATGCTTCATTTTGAGTTCGTTTCGCAGTCCACCTAATTTATCTCTGGATATTTCTCCATCTGCAATCCCATCGACGTCAGCGCCGTCTACAGAGACGTTAATCTCCATGAAAGTCAGCACAAGTTGCCATGAGAGAAATTGCTCAAATAGATAGACACATCGGCAAAGTTCTGCCGTGTATCATTCCACTTGAAGTTGTGGTTCATGGGTTAGGAGATGACAGCATAGACGGTCCCATCGTCACCTGTTACATGTTACATGCTTGAGGCCAGGAGACGCGGAAAGCACATCCTTGATAGGATCACTCTGTTGATAGGTGATGAAGAGTAAATTGTCAGGGGTACCGGTAATGGCTAAAGATATAAATCAGCATGGTATTGGATATGGTTCGATGAAATGAGCAGCCAGATACCTACTCACCACCGTGAATGATGTTCTTTGAGTCCAGTTCGCACAACACCTCAAATACGTCTGACATTATTTTCTTTACGATGTGCGCTGGCAAGTATCCTCCTGACTCGTTGCTGAGACGGAATGACTCAACTGATGGGCCTAGGACGTGCAGCACCAGACAGAGATGTCTTCCCTTGGGACTTT
>JADNRV010000192.1:0-93741 GCA_015499995.1 Flammula alnicola | reverse complement strand
TGTAGTACGTGGAGCGCGTCCCACAGGGCGGGCATGTCGTTGCAAGGCTCGCCACGATAATGGAGAGCCTCACAAGGAGGAAGCTTGCGCTGCTGGACCCAATTCATGAGGTCCCACGGGCGCTTGTTAGCAGACGCGATTTCATGGATCCGTTGATCAAAGAACTCGCGCTTGACATCTCGGATGATCTTCCGAAAAGATTTCCAGTCCTCGGGCAGGCGACTGCGCCGGAACGTGTCGAGGGCATCTGAGCACTCCTGGGTCCACCAGGGCTTAGATCGCCGGGTAACAAGGACTCTTTGGCATGGGAATCCCATGCAGAAGAGAAGACCAATGCCACCGCTTGCGCAGCAGCCTCGATCTGTTCCTCGGAGTTCAGAGGGGCAGTCGGGTCAATGGCCCGGAGCCCAGAACTGATAGAATTGATGAATGCCGGGACATCATCAGTAGGAAGAGACATCCGAACCGCCCCGTTAGGGGCAGGAGAGATGTCCAGTGTGATCGAGATCGGAATATGATCCGATTTGAGTTGAATGTCCGGGCATCGGACAACAGTACCGTCAATCACCTGGTTAGGTGGGACGAAAGCGAGATCGATCACCGTTTTGCGCTTGGTGGGATCTCTTGGTATGTGCGTGGGCCCTGGGTTGCCAAAAGCAGCCAGTTCAAGCCCAAGAATAGCAGCGGACTGCTGCAGTGAGAGAGCGCATCCCTCCCGACCACTGTGACCTTCGTCCCAGTCCTCGGAGTGTGCGTTGAAGTCCCCGCCCATGAAATGGAAGCGAGGAAGTGCAGTGTCGTGGGCCTTGAGCCAGTTAATGGCCCCATGGTCCGCGTCAGAGTAGACGTTCATCAAAAAGAAGGTCTCGGCACTTGTTGAGAGTGACAGGACCTGTATATCGGGGTGATCGATCACATCCCTTCGTATAGACGGACGATACCGGGCTAACCTAGTCGAAACGTAGGTCATAACCCGGGGTCGCTCATCGACAGTAGTGGGCGCACGGACCATTGCCAGCCATCTGGGTGGTTCGGTGCGCCTATGACATCCTCGCCCTTTCTGGTTTTAGCAGACGGGGCGGTCCTTATGTGTCGCCAAGGGGGTTCTTGAACGAATATAATATCATAATGTTGGTACAGTAGATAGTATTACATCCAGGGACATCCCGTCCCTGGCCACGTTCCAACTCAACACCCGCACCTCATCCAGCATGGTTGTACTGGCATTAAGCTACGTTATGTGAGCGATGGGTGGGACGACGATTTAGCCAAAAATCACGTACCTCAGCATATTTAGCCTCGATCCACGGACGGACGAAGCGGTGACGCCAAAACGAGCAGTGGCTCGACGTGGCCCAATGATCCTTGCGGCACGAAGGGCACCGCGCGGTGTGGGGGCAGTCCGTACCAAGCGGAGTGCCTTTGGTCGGGGGCTTAGCCTCCGGGTGAGGTTTGCAGCACGAGGCGGCGATGCGATGCACCTCCGCCTCATGCGGGCCAGAGCAGCGCGCACAGATCGGCTGGCGCGCTTGCAGGAGTTCCTCGGGTGGCCCCACCTCCAGCATCGAGTGCAGAGGGGGACTCCGGGCTAACAGTGGTTGGGCGAATGAGAATCACCCTTCCACGGAACATGAAGGTCTTGTTGATAAGACGCTTCGCGCGTTGACCCGACTGCGAGTCGTAGATTTCGAAGAAGGCGTGAGCGGTAGAGCTCGCCTTCGAGTTGCGGATGACGCGAGGGGGACCCGCGAGCATATATCCATGGACAGAGGAGAGGCGAGCATCGCCATCTTAACCTCTGTCGCATTGGTAGGGGTCCTAGTGTTGTAGTCACTGAACGCGGGTAGATCGAGAGCCTTGAGATAAGACTTCGAGGTGGGGAGCCCAACCCACACGTCAAGGGTGTCGGATGTGGGGGTGATAGCATGGACGAATCCACGGATAACGTTGAGGTCGGCCTCGTTGGCCACACCAGAGGTAGCGAGGGAAATGCCCTCGTACGCACGAGAGGCAGACAGGACCCGAAGGGTCCTGGCTGCATCTCGGAGTCCTTTGTCGATCTTATCACGAAGCTCGACGATTTTGCTGTCCTTGGGGCGCTCCCCAGGGCCAGAGTATTGGATCAGGACCTGCTTGCGAGTAGGTCCAGACGAAGTAAACGACGGGGTGGTCTTCTGCTTCTTCGCAGAGGCCGGCCCTATCGGAGACGACAGGTATCGTTTATTGCCAGAGAGTTCCGCCTGCATGGCAGGAACTCGAGGCGCGGGTGGATAGCGAGGGGGTCCACCACCAAAGGCACTAGGGCCCATGGCGGGGTCTCTCTGGGACATCGGGTTGGCCGCAGCCATCTGAGCATAGCTCTGACGGGTGGACGGATAACCGGCTGGCCGGGGGGGAATAGGAGGCGGGGGCCTCAAGTAGGAGTCCGCCGGCCTCTTGCGAGGCTGACGGGGGGCAGGGGCACCCTTCGAAGGCGCAGCCGGAGGCTGCGACTTCGGAGGTGCCGCTGCACCAGAAGGCGCTGTGAACGCCGGCTCCCTAGCCTTGCCAGTGGACTTCCTAGTCCTGGGGGCGGGGGTCGCGGATGACATCCCAGTGTCCGTGTCAGTGTCCATAGGACCCGACCTGGAAGCACCAGGGAGAATGGAGGCCGTGGAGGCATGAATCGTCTCCTCGTGAGGGGAGACCGAGGCCACAACCGTCGAAGTAAGCTCGTGGACGGTGCGATTACCGTCCGCGTTGAGTGTAGTGGCTTCCCACCACGAAGATGAGTACACCGCTGAGATAAACCCAACGATGGACGATGCGAGAGGTCGAGAGACCTCCGAACCAGCACTGTCGAAGGCCTCGCCGCCGGAGCGACGAAACCAAGACGATGCCATCCGAAGAGACTCAGAGAGTCGATGCATCACCTCGTCGTCTGTCTCCGGAGGTGCGGTGGTGCTATCGCGGGTAGAAGGACCTGCAGGGGGGGCTTCCTCCCCATACATGTCCTCGTCTTCGTCGCCAGGATTGCCCTCTTCGCCGTAGGGCACCTCACTGTCGTCGTGGATAATCGAAGACCTCGATCGAGGTCGATCGGGTCTCGGTGTGAGTTGCCTCGTCTGCTGAGGAACTGGAGATGCGTACACCTGCCTCTGGGGGAGGGAGATGCAGTAGACTGCGCTGCCTGAACAGACGCAGTGGTAGAGGGGGCCAGCCTTGCGAGGGCGGCCTGCTGAACAGCGAGTCTCTCCGCTGGGGATAAACCAGCCAGCGGATCGACTAGAGCAGGCGTGGCGGGCGATCGGGTAGATCGATCGCCACCACCTTTGGGATTCGGATTAGGTTTGGGCGGCATTGCGTGCTAGTAACAGAGCGCCCAAGAGCGCTCGACGGTGTGAAGCTGTGGGGGACGATGTTGCTGGTTGCTGAGTTTGTTCCCACGGTCGACCGTAGTAGTTACTGGAAAAGGAGAGATGACCTTTTTTTATCATCGAAGCAGCTGTTTTTGGCAGTAAGTTTCGAAAAATTGAAGCACAGTGCAGCAAGCGATGCAGGTTAGTACATACCGAAGCCCCGGATTGGAATTCCAGACGGTCGAAAAATTCTAAATAAACTGTACCTTCAATTCATTATCTCCCTATTTTAATATGTATTGCAAAGAACCGGAGTAGGAAGCCGTGTATGGAGTTCAATTGGCCGCCACCTTGGACAAGCTTCTAGCTTTAACTTTTAAGTCCTTGCCTTTTGAGGGGTCAAACTTATTCTCGTTCTCTCTCTGCTGAGCCATAAAATAAATTTCTTCCAAATAAAATATTTCAATGTGTTAGGATGACGTGAGAACAACCCTTGACAACCTCTTTAAAGTTGAGAGGCCTAAAGTACTGAAGCCCAGTGAGAATGCCGGCGGTTCAGTTTGGCTTAGATTGGTTATGCTCGGTATTTACCAATTGCATCGGTTAAAATTGTTTACAGTCGGTCAAAAAAATGTAATTCTGTCGCTAGCTTAATTCTCCTCGCATAATTTCCATTCCATGTCAATTCCATATTCTAAATGCATCCAACATTTGTCATATTCACCTCCATGCAGGGCACACTTTGCAAAGTTCTCTTGCCAGTGGCTCAGAAAGTTGTTACTTCACGTGACCTGGAAACAGCCACTTCGGCCATCCACTGAGTCACTGACTCGACTTGGACGTTTTCTCCGTTTTCACCCTAAGTTTCACCCTTCCTCTTTGCGCCAAGCCTGCCAGCGAGACCACCGAGCCAAATGAGACACCAGCAGTTTCATCTACAACGAAGGTGAGTACCACTTCAGACAATTGCTTGACACTGCCAATGGTGTTTGCGTCACGCTGACAGGATCGAGATAACATCTGCTGCGGGAGTTTCTCTTCAACCACCGCCAGTTCCATCTGTGTCAAGGACAACGGTTCAGTCTCTGGAGTCATTGGCTGTTCCTCCATCAACTACGCCAGACTCGGCGGCTCCTCTTGATCAAGTACAGGATGCTGGAATGGGTGAAATTGGGGCATTAGTGGTGGGAGAGACAAGCTCTGGATAGGATCCAAGCTTTTCAAAGTACGTGTGATTCATGATCTTGGGACAACATTACTTACTGTACTCTATCTAGCTCTTAATGCTGAAAAATCCCCTGTGAGTCAGCCTGATTTTTTTCCATTCACCTCTCACTTACCACCTTGCATCGCACATTCTCTGCTCAAGTCACCTCTGGCCTGGCAGTCTCCTGCCTCGATATCATTAAATTAACTGGTATGCTTATCTATCCTGTTATGTTTTCCTGCTCGCGGATATTGCTCATCTCTAGCTAGCAAACCAGAGTCGCAAAGTGACACCGCAGATACCGTTGCGTCCAGCTCCAGATCAAGTTTTGAAGCACTCCCAGAAAGTAAGAAGTGGTCAATTGTTTTTCACAAATTCGTAACTAATTGACTATCTTGTTTCAAGGTCCTTACTTCGCAAAGAAAAGCTCGAACAAAAGAAGGAAGCATGGAACACTGTTCCAAGATCGTGAACGGCCAATATCGCTCGGGGCTGGGATGTAGGTCGCGAGGTCGAGAAACAACCCTCTATATTGGTTCTCTTGTGTTCTCTTCGGTACACCATATCATGTAGTACATGTAATGTTTTTGTCAGAAATGAACCGATTTTGTTCGATTATTGCTATGATAAATTACTCACACCATTTGCAGCGCCTGGAATGGGAGGAAGGAAGCGCGGGATGCCCTGCCAAATTGAAACTCAGAAGCGGCAAGTTGGTGACTTCTGAACGTCAAATGCCAAAATCCTGCCGTGGAGCTCCCGCCAATGCTACACGAGGTCTTTGCTCCTACATTTCGTCCTGCAACTCTGCGCATGATCTTTGCATTGGCTGCACTTGAGAACCTTGAACTGCGCTATGTTGACATTTCAGCTGCTTTTACCAATGGTGACCTAGATGAGTGGATATACATGATGCAACCTGAAGGTTTTCACCAAGGTGGACCTAATATGGTTTGCAGACTCCGAAAATCCCTCTATGGTCTCAAGCAGTCTGCGCGACAATGGAATATCAAGTTGCATGCTGCTCTCACTGAGATGGGCTTCAAACACGTTGAATCTGACCGCTCTGTCTATATCTACTCTAATGGAGACATCAAGATCTTTGTGCCCATTTACATTGATGACATTACCTTTGCATCCAAGTCCACTGCAGCTGTTGACAATGCGGTCAAGCAACTTGCTCAGCACTTCAAATGTCGCGATCTCGGACCCACTGAGTTTCTACTTGGTGTTGCAGTCACTAGAGATCGCCAGAAGCATCTTGTGTCGCTCCATCAGCACCAATTCATTCTGGACATGCTTGAGTGCTACAGTATGACTGATTCGCACCCTGTCCTCACTCCTATTGCACCTGGCACTGTCTTGTCCAAAGACATGGGTCCTCAGAATGCTGCAGAAGTGGAAGCTATGCGCAATACTCCTTACCTCAGTGCTATTGGGTCATTGCAGTATTTGGCTACCATGACTCGCCCTGATATTGCGCATGCTGTGTCCTATTTGGGACACTTTAACTGCAATCCTGGTCCCAGGCATTGGGCTGCTGTCAAGCATTTGTTCCGCTATCTCAAGGGCACCTTAGAGTACAAGTTGCAGTATTCTGGTGAAATTGGCTCTGAGCTGTTCACCACTTACTCTGATGCTGCTCATGGTGATTGCATTGACACTGGCCGCTCTACTGGTGGTTATGTGACTATGATGGCTGGTGGTGCTATTGGCTGGGGCAGTAAACTGCAAAGTCTAGTTACTTTGTCCACTACTGAATCTGAGTATGTGGCTGCAGTTGAAGCTGGCAAGGAGATTGCCTGGATGCGCAATATCCTTGGTGAATTTGGCTATATTGTTGACCAGCCATCTACTTTACACATGGACAATCAGTCTGCTATCAGTGTGTCCAAGAATCCTGAGCATCATGGGCGCATGAAACACTTGGATCTGCGCTTTTACTGGCTTAGGGATGCTGTTAATGACAAACGCATTGCCCCTTCTTATATTCCTACTGCAGAACAAATTGCAGATATTCTCACTAAACCACTCCCTGCTCCCAAGGTTCAATTCTGTAGAGACCAAATGGGCATTAGGCCTTAGTCTCTTTCTACTCTACTTTTATCTATGGACTCTGTAGTCTACTTTGGAGACTTGTGAGATCACGGGGGGATGTTAAAACTGCCTGCACATGTCTCCAAGTTATCTTATCTTATCTTATCTTATCTCTTATCTGCACTTCCTCCTTTTCACTTGTTGTGCACTTGTAGATTAGATTCTTATCATGTTCTAGATCATCTCCAGATCATCTCCAGATACTTTCTAGATCCTTTCTATTTAGTATATAAAGTCTTTTGACATTTGCCAGAAGTCCTTAGTTACTCACTCTGGACTTCAGGCAAGTAGTTAGTATTTTGCCCAATACAATTAGTTACTCACTCTGGACTTCAGCTTACTATAGCTCCTGTGTCCCTTGCTTCGAGTTGCTCATATTAGGCGCACAGCTGCGTCACACGTTCCCGCGCTTGCCACCTTTAACATGGCGGCCATCGACCCGCGTGCTTCACTGAATTCCGAGGAACAGATTGAGGCCGCAGCGCAAGCTGTGGCTTCGGTCTTCTCTGATGCATGGGATTCCCATGCCAAAGAGTCCTCAATCACAAAGCGATCTAAGCCCTGGTGGAACCAGGAGTGCCAAGATGCTATACACCAGTACCGGCTAGAGCGATCTGCCGAGAATTGGAAATCTTTCCGGAATGTAGTCCGGAATGTCAAGCACATCTTCTTCGATCAACGGATCGCAGAGATCGCGTCTGTTAACAAGCGCCCATGGGACCTGATGAATTGGGTCCAACAACGGAAACTACCTCCCAGCGAGGCTATCCAATATCGTGGAGAGCCCTGCAATGATATGCCTGCCTTGTGGGATGCCCTGCATGGCACGTACAATTCCGCGTCTGACTGAACATATGACGCTGATCTTCTGGACTCCATTCCTCAGTTACCTGCTCGGGAATGGGTTCCCTTCTCTCCGCTGGAACTCACAGAGGCTCTCTCTGCGTGTTCTGGTCTTTCTTCTCTGGGTCCGGATCATGTCAATTGGTCCCACCTGAAGAAGATTGTACATAGAGACCCTCACTCTGTTGAGGTTCTCCTCTCGATTGCCAATGCTTGCATGCGTGTGGGCTACTGGCCATCTCCATTCAAGGACTCCATGTCGGTTATCATCCCCAAACCGGGCAAGCCGTCGTACTCCACTCCTAAGGCATTCAGACCTATTGTGCTTCTGAATACTTCTGAATACCATAGGTAAACTCATCGAGAAAATGATCTCGAATCGCATTCAGTTCGATGGTGTCAAACTGGACATATTTCATCCTAATCAGGTGGGTGGTGTCCGAGGGCGCTCCACCGAGGATGCGGGCCTATTCTTAACGCACATGGTGCGGGCGGGGTGGGCGAAGGGGTTAAAGACTAGTGTGGTCGCCTTCGATCTCGCTCAGTTTTTCCCTTCTCTTAATCACGAAGTACTTGTGACTATTCTTCGGAAGCTTGGCTTTCCACCCCTGGTGGTCAAGTTTTTCAGCTCTTATTTGGTCGAGAGGAAAACACGCTATGCGTGGAACTCTTTCTTGTCCGATCCTCTCCAAGCCGATGTGGGTGTGGGTCAGGGCTCTGCTCTGTCTCCTGTCCTGTCAGCTATTTACTTGGCGCCCATTATGTGCCTTTTCTACAAGAGGTGCCTTGAGATTCATCTCGAGGTCGACCTCCTGTCCTATGTAGACGATGGTACCCTCATTTCACAGGGGCCGGACCTAGACTCCAATATTGTAAACCTTCAAAAAGCTTACAAGATTGTATTTGAACTCTTCACCAAGTTTGCACTTGCGCTTGAGCATGCCAAGTCAGAGGTTTTTCACTTCGACCGATCGCGCGACAGGTATAATCCGAGCATTGATTTGGGCGAGGTGCCCTATACTGGTGCTACCCCACTCCAACCTAAGCCGTTTTGGCGCTATTTGGGGTTTTATTTTGACCGCAAGCTCTCCTTCAACGAGCATGTGCGTTACTACTCAACCAAGGGATTTACATCGGTAGTTTCGATGAAAATGCTTGGGTCCTCTACTAGGAGTCTGACGCCCATCCAGAAGGGTCTCCTCTACCATACATGTGTGATCCCCATAATTACATATGGGTATCGCATGTGGTACTTCCGTAAAGCCCGTTGCAAGGGCCTTATGGCACAGCTCACTAATGTCCAGTGCAAGGCGGGACTTTGGATCACTGGGTGCTTTCGCACCTCGCCCTCAGGTGGGGTGGAGGCTCTCGCGGGCCTCCTTCCCATCCCTGTACTGTTGGATAGACTGAATTCCAGGGCTGTTGCCCAGATTTCCATTCTGTCTGATACTCACCCGGTCCGCTCCTTTATGGCGGGCCCTCTTCTAAAGAAGGCCGTCCCTCATCGGAGGGCCATCGAACATATCCCGTCGATCACCGTCATAAAGTGACCGGCGGACTCATGGGGAACACCCTGTTCCACCCATCTGGTCTGGAGACCCTGGAGCCTTTTGCTCCAGATGCCAGGCCTGGTTATCGTCTCATGGATCGACATTCAAGTCGGTTCAAGTTTCTTAACTATCCAACTCGCTCCGGGGCTGCGGACCCTGAGGCGGCTTGGAAAATCATCCTGGATAAGCTCGTCGAGAAGTGCGACGACGAGCCAGGTACTATCTATGCTGGAGTCGACGACTCAGTCCCCCCGGGGCCTTGGCAGGCGGCCACTGGTGTTGTACTTAAGCGACAGGGGGCACAGGTTCTAGCCAGGTGCCACTCTGTCAGGCGGGCTATCAGTACTGATGCTGAGCTCGCTGCCATTGCGATTGCCATCTCCGCTGCTGTTGCGTTCGGAGATGTCACCTGTATTGTTATATTCACTGATGCGATGCATGCTGCACGCCTATCAGTGGACCCTTCCCCACATTCGAATCAGGCTTTGTCCCTGGCCATTTGTCGGACACTTGAGCGGTGGTTCCGTGGTGGCGGAAACCGTAAAGTCGCTTTTGCAGAGTCCCCCTCTGATATGGAGTGGGGCATTCATCAAGAGGCCCACGACCTCGTTGCAGGGTTTCCAGGGGTGCACGTCACCCCGGATACTCCTTTATCGGTCACCTGGCTAAAGGCCAAGGCAGACCAAACTGCGAGGGCTGTCTGGAAGACATCAGTTGACGAGCAGCCGTTCTTACTTGGTTCCAACTTTTTGGAACTGGAGGATCTAAAGGGTAATCCTCTCCGTCCGACCCCCATTCGCGGTGGGCCGTGGCTTGAATCGGGCGGTCGCAACTCTCAGTTGTTTGCTCGCATGTGCCGTACTATTACGAATCATGCTCCGATCGGCTCGTACTACGAGCGGTTCAGAATCGACGACCCATTGGCTCTCGGGTGTACGTGAGGGGTTTATCCTCAAACGCGCTCATCTATTCAGGTGCCCCAAGTTCCCGATGCTGCCTCACAGGGCGCCGCACCTAGTGTGGGGTCTTGTGAAATTCCTGGAAGACAATGTTAACGCGTTTGCTTTCAACCGGCCTCCGGCCGGAGTCGGATGAGGGACTCTGGGCGGAGGGCGATCCTGGGTGCGGTTGGGGCCTTGGCCCAAGACCTAGTGCCCGTAGGTGTTTCCACGTTGGACTGTTCCGGACCCGTAAGGGCGAGGGGCCTGTTCGTTGCAGGCTTCGATTGTTGGCCTTAGTGGGCGGCTTTTGGCACGATATCCCGTGGGGGACCCGCATTGGTGTAACGAGAACGTCGAGTTTGCCGAATAAGTGGGGAGAGCTGGGCAAGCTCTGACTTCATCTGGGTGACCCCCTTGTCCACCCAATACTCCTTATTTGCCGATCGTGCGGTAGCGTTAACAATGCTGTAACGTCGGACCACCTGGGCTGCAAGGTCCGTTATTTGGGTTTCAGGCTGCTGCGCAGTCTCGCCCGCGTCGCGCTCGTGCGCGCTGCACGCTCCCCTGTGAGTGTAGAGGATGATCAGAAGATCCACTTCAATGGAATTGAGGATGATCCGGTCAAGATCTGGACCGCTCTGCATGATATCCATCAGCAGAAGCGTCCGGGCGCACGCTTTAATGCCTATGATGACCTATTCTCCATCCGGAAGCAAGAGGATGAAACTCTTCAGACTTTGATGAATAGAGTTGATACCTCCATTCACCGCATTCAGGACCTTTGCCCTACCGGATTCGACCTTGCCAAGCTTGATGATGAGCTCGCATCTATGGCAATGATCCGCACACTTCCGGACAAGTACAGCACCTTTGCTTCATCTCTGTTGCTTATGGACAAGCTTGACAAGTCCGCAATTCAGCAGGCATTTGTCACAGAGGAAGCCCAGCATCGCCATCGCGCCTCGGATGCTCCCACCATTGGTTCTGCACTTAATACTTCATCTGCACCTCCCGCGCTCAAATGCACATTTTGCGGTATGTCCAATCACACACAAGACAAGTGCAACCGCTTTATCAAAGCACAGCAAAACGCGCAAGAGAGCGTGCGAGAATATTGCAAGAAAGACAGAAAAGCGAACAAAGTGCAGGAGACCACTCCAAAGTCTGAGGAGAATGTTACAGAATATGCTCTCTCTACCTATGATCCATCCACATTGCAGAGTGATGCTGACTTCCATTGGCTTGCAGATACAGGGGCCACTTCTCATATGACCCCTCATCGTCACTGGGTGCGCAATTACACGCCATATCACATCCCAGTCAAGCTAGCAGATCACACAATCATCTACTCTGCAGGTATTGGTACTGTGTTGTTCAGTCCCATTATCAATGGAAAGGAATCTCGTTCTGTAGAGTTAACCAGAGTCTTGCATGTACCCCAACTCTGAAATAACTTATTGGCCTGTCTTTATCTCACAAAGCACAAACACATCAAACTGGAAGTTGATAAGACTACCATGTACTTTAAACGCGCTCAAAAGACACTATTTACGGCCACAGTAACTTCGGAGAACACAGGTGTACTTGATGGTGTTACTGAGCCAATTCTGGAGTTTGTCAATGTCTCTGCCACTCTGCCATTTGATTTAAACCTCTGGCATCGTCATCTTGGCCACCATAGCTACGATGTGATTCAGAAACTGCTCAAGATCTTTGCGCCTTTCAAATCCGAGCCTCGGATTAAGCGCAACTCCCCGAAGAGCACCACTTGTATGGCATTCATCAACATTTGGGACTCCCAGTCGGGGTCCCGTGCGAAGGCTCTTATCAACAAGACCTTCATGTTCCGTGGCAAAGCGTACCGTATTCTCTTGGCATGCGCCAACCTCGGTGTCCCTCTCTGCACTCACTGCTGGAGGTGGGGGCATCCATCTAAGGTATGCAGGGCTCCTCAGCCCCGCTGCGCTCACTGCACCGGGCTGCACGAGGAGGAGGTACATCATATCGCCGCCTCGTGTTGCAAGGGAAATCCCAAGGCAACTCCACCAATCCCACCTACTCCTGGTGGCGTGGCGTGCCCCTATGCCCTGCGTTGCCCTAATTGCAAGGGCACGCATAAACCTTATGACAGGAAATGTCATTTCTGGAACAACCGGTACGATCGCGATTGGATCGATGCCAAATATGCCCAGGTACGTGAATATTGGATTCAACGTCGTGCACTCCACTCACAAAACATAGCTTAATGCAGGCACAAATGCTTGATGAGATACGGGTGTTGAGTTGGAATGTGGCGAGGGACGGGGTGTCCCTCGATGTAATTCTTAGTACATGTATGAATATATATGATGTGCTATTCATCCAAGAGCCTCCCTGGAGGCACATAAGAACCGCCCCGTCTGCGAAGAGCAGGAAGGGTGAAGATGTAGTCGGCGCTCCCAACCACCCAGATTGGCTGGCCATGGGTGCGCCCCACCACTCCTGACGAGCGACCTCGGGTCATGACCTATGTTTCGACTAGGCTGGCCCGGTATCGCCCGGCTCAATGAAGGGATATTATTGATCATCCCGACATCATGGTACTCTCGCTCTCATCGGGTGAGAGTTCCTTTTACCTTCTGAACGTGTATTCAGATTCCGATCATGGAGCTATTAACTGGCTTCGTGATCACGATCGTGATCTCCCTGACTGTCATCTGATGATGGGAGATTTCAACGCACACTCTCCAGATTGGGACCCCGGTTCCACTCGGGAGGGATGTGCCTTATCGCTGCAGCAATCTGCGGCTATCCTTGGGCTCGAGCTTGCCGCCTTCGGCAATCCTGGGCCCACACACATTCCGAGAGATCGCACCAAACGCAGCACAGTGATCGATCTGGCCTTCGTCCCCCCAGATCAGGTGGTGAACCAATCTACTGTCCGATGCCCGGACATCCAGCTTAAGTCGGATCATATTCCAATTTATACTACACTGGACATCCTTCCCGCCCCTGGCAGGGCAGTTCGGATGTCTCTTCCTATGGAGTCTGTTGAGGCCTTCGTTAAATCTATCACATCGGGGCTTGCGGCCATGGACCCAAGTGCCCTGATGACCACCGAGGATCAGATTGAGACTGCGGCTCAAGAAGTGGCGCAGATTTTCTCAGAGGCGTGGTCTGCCCATGCTAAAGAGACCTTTTTTTTTTTTTTTTTTTTTTTTTAAATCAACAATTTATATTCCGAAGCATGATCGCAGCTCGGACTCTAACTAATACAAACGAGTACGCTACAATACCCATCGCAAAAGAAAGAAATTGGTTGCTCGCAGGGGAGCATGCGGCGTGCGCGAGACTGCACAGATGCTAAAGAGACCTCTATTACCAAACGTTCGAAGCCCTGGTGGTCCCAGGAGTGCTCTGACGCTTTGCTCAAGTTTCGAGGGGATCGCTCCCCCGGGCATTGGAAATCTTTTCGGAAAATAGTCCAGTACTTTGCTGTGCCCCACCTATTCCGGTTGGAATGACTGGAATCCGGTGGAATGAGACTGGAATCCAGTGGAATAGACTGGATTCCAGTGGAATGAAACTGGAATGGACTGGAATAGGACCAAAATCCACTGGAATGGACGGGAATACATTGTATTTTGTTTAATTTAGATGTCACATGTCACAGGCCTTTGAATTTGTCAAAAAAGTCACACCACTCCTGTATCCCAGGCTCTTTGTCCAAAAACCACCCCGCAAAATCCAAATCTAAATATAGAAATTTAGAGTGAAATCATCTAAAATAGGTTGCGAAAACCACAGGGTCCACCCTAATCTGGCAGGTGTCTGAAACCAAAAATTCAGGCACAGGGGTCACATGTCACATATGTGTGACATGTGCAAATTGACTCCTTCATATGCCTTATTTGTCTATTTGAGATATATATGTTATGTGACTGACATGTGAGTGATTCAGGGTCAATAAGGTACCATCAGATTTAGCATTTTGAGGAGATTCTAAATATATCTATATTCTGTGTCCCAGACAGGCAATATTACCATATTTGGGCTGTTTTGAGGACCGTGGGAATTTTATGCCTAAAAAGGTAATTATAGCACCTGCTGTGAAACCTGTGTACCTTTAGAAATCATGTGATCTGCTGCTCTCATTGATGAGAAAACGGCAAAAAACTCGACCAAACCCAAGTCTTTTCAAAATCACCTAATCCAAATATTGAATTTCCTAATTGGGAATATGTCTTGGCACACTATCCAATTTTATTTCAATACCACAGACAGGTACTGATGTCTATTTCTATATATAGACATCAGAAATCACCAAATCATAATGCATTTCTATTCCATTCCAGTGGAATATCTGGTTGTTCCATTCCAGCCATTCCACTCCTGTTGCATTCCAGTCAACATTCCAGTGGAATCTCGGAATTTGCCCCTTTTTCAAAAAAATTCAGAAATTTGGCAGGAGATTCCACCGGAATGGCCCTATATTCCACCGGATTCCACCGGATTCCGGTAGGAATAGGGGGGGCACAGCAAAGACCTCAAATAGTCCGGGAAACGAAATATGTTTTCTTCGATGATCGCATCGGAGAGATCGCGGGTACTAATAAGCGGCCGTGGGACCTGATGAATTGGGTCCAACAATGGAAGCTCCCTCCCAGTGAGGCTATCCAATATCGTGGAGAGCCTTGCAATGATCTGCCTGTATTATGGGATGCTCTGCATGGCACGTACAACTCGGCATCGGATAGAACATACGATGCTGCTCTCTTGGAGTCCATCCCGCAACTTCCTGTGCAGGAATGGGCCCCTTTCTCCCTGCTGGAACTCACAGAAGCTCTTTCTGCGTGTTCCGGTCTCTCCTCTCCAGGCCCGGATCATGTCAATTGGTCCCACCTGAAGAAGATTGTACGTCGGGACCCCCACTCGGTGGAGGTCCTCATCTCGATTGCCAATGCCTGCATGCGTGTGGGGCATTGGCCATCTCCTTTCAAGGAATCTATGTCGGTTATTATCCCTAAACCCGGCAAGCCTTCGTATTCTACCCCTAAGGCATTCAGGCCTATTGTGCTTCTGAACACTGTGGGGAAACTCATCGAGAAAATGATCTCGAACTGCATTCAGTTCAACGCTGTCAGTGGAGGGGTGGTGGAACCGCCTCGGACTGGAGTCGAGCTGGCTCGGGCTGGGCTGGGTAGCGTAGTGGCAAAGTGTGGTATAGATATGTGTGAGTAGCTACGACATGCGGAATGTGGTGCTACGGGGTTCAGACTCCGCCGGTGCGGGCTGCCAGCACAGCCACATCGGACAGGATATATTTCACCCGAATCAGGTTGGGGGCGTCAGGGGGCGCTCCACTGAGGATGCGGGGCTGTTTTTGACACACATGGTGAGGGCTGGATGGGCGAAAGGGTTGAGGACTAGCGTCCTCGCCTTTGACCTTGCTCAGTTCTTTCCTTCTCTTAATCACGAGGTTCTTGTGATCATTCTCCGGAAGCTTGGCTTTCTGCCTTTGGTGGTCAAGTTTTTCAGTTCTTATCTGGTGGAGAGGAAGACGCGGTATGCGTGGAACTCCTTTTTGTCAGACCCTTTGCAAGCGGATGTGGGTGTGGGACAGGGCAGAGCCCTGTCCCCTGTCCTGTCAGCTATTTACTTGGCACCTATCATGCGTCTTTTCTACAAGAGGTGCCGTGAGATTCATCTTGCGGTTGACCTTCTGTCGTATGTGGATGACGGTACTCTGATTTCTCAGGAGACCGGACTCGATCCCAATGTTGTAAACCTTCGCAAGGCTTACAAGATTATATTTGAGCTTTTTACCAAGTTCGCTCTCGCTCTGGAGCACGCGAAGTCAGAGATCTTTCACTTCGATAACACGGCTTCAGTTTATAATCCTGCCATAGATTTGGGTGAAGAACCCTACACTGTGTTAAAGGTGGCAAGCACGGGAACGTGTGACGCAGCTGTGCGCCTAATATGAGCAACTCGAAGCAAGGGACACAGGAGCTACAGTGAGCTGAAGTCCAGAGTGAGTAACTAGTTGTATTGGGCAAAATACTAACTACTTGCCTGAAGTCCAGAGTGAGTAACTAAGGACTTCTGGCAAATGTCAAAAGACTTTATATACTAAATAGAAAGGATCTAGAAAGTATCTGGAGATGATCTGGAGATGATCTAGAACATGATAAGAATCTAATCTACAAATGCACAACAAGTGAAAAGGAGGAAGTGCAGATAAGAGATAAGATAAGAGATAAGATAAGATAAGATAAGATAACTTGGAGACATGTGCAGGCAGTTTTAACACACTGCAGGCAAGTGGCTCAAGCCAAAGCCGTTCTGGCGGTATCTTGGGTTTTATTTTGATCGCAAGCTCACTTTCAAGGAGCATGTGAGATATTATTCCACCAAAGGGTTTACATCGGTCGTATTGATGAAAATGCTTGGGTCTTCTACCAGAGGGTTGCCGCTGCATCTTAAGCGCCTCCTCTACCGCACGTGTGTTATCCCCATAATTACTTATGGTTACCACATGTGGTATTTCCGCAAGGGCCGCGACAAGGGCCTTATTGCGCAACTTACCAATGTCCAGCGTAAAGCTGGACTTTGGATTACTGGATGCTTCCGCACTTCTCCCTCGCATGGAGTTGAGGCCCTTGCGGGTCTCCTACCCATGCATCTACTTTTGGATAGGTTGAACTCTCGGGCTATTGCTCGTATTTCTCTCTTGTCTGACACCCATCCGGTCCGGTCATTCATGGCTGGGCCCCTACTTAAAAAAGCCACTCCTCATAGGATGGCTATGGAGAATATGACTGAGCGTCACCGTGACAAGGTGCGCGGTGGACTTGTGGGCAATGCATTGTTCCACCCCGCTGGTCTGGAGGAACTGGAGCCTTTTGCTCCAGACGCCAGACCTGGATATCGTCTCATGGATCGGCATGCGAGCCGGTTTACATGGATGGCTAAACCCCGTATCAGCAGGGCTGAAGACCCTGATGCTGCGTGGAAAATCGTACTGGATAAACTCATCGAAAAGTGTGACGATGAGCCAGGAACTGCATATGCCGGTGTCGACAGCTCGGTCCCCCCGGGGCCCTGGCAAGCCGCCAACGGCATTGTTATCAAACGGCAGGGTGCTCTGGTATTGGCCAGATGCCACTCTTCCGGACGAGCTATTAGCACTGATGCTGAGCTCGATGCCATCTCGGTGGCCATCTCTGCAATGGTAGCATTCGGAGACGTCACCAGGGTAGTTATCTTCACGGATTCTATCCATGCTGCTCGAATGGCCATTGATCCTTCCCCGCACTCTCATCAGGGCTCATCTCTGGTAGTGTGCTGGACACTTGAACGATGGTTCCAGGGTGGTGGTAACCGTAAAGTCGTTTTTGCAGAGTCTCCCTCCGATATGGAGTGGGACATTCATCAGGAGGCTCACGACCTTGTTCGGGGGTTTCCTGGCATGCCTGTTACGCCGAATACCCCTCTATCTGTTGCCTGGCTGAAAAACAAGGCCGACACTGTAGCGCGGGGTGCCTGGTCGACAGAGGTCGACGAGGTTCCCAATTTACTTGGCTCCAATTTCTTGGAGTTAGAGGATCTAAAGGGTAATCCTCTCCGTCCGACCCCCATTCGCGGTGGGCCGTGGCTTGAAGTGGGTGGTCGCAACTCTCAGTTGTTCGCCCGCATGTGCCGTGTAATAACGAATCATGCTCTGATCGGCTCGTATTACGAGCGGTTCAAAATCGACGATCCGTTGGCTCTTGGGTGCACGTGTGGGGTTTATCCTCAGACGCACGCTCATTTATTCAAGTGCAAGAAGTTGCACATGCTACCTCACAGGGCCCCGCACCTAGTGTGGGGTCTTGAGAAATTTCTGAACGACAACCCTAGTGCGTTTGCGTTCAATCGGCCTCAGGCCGGAGTCGGATAAGGGACTCTGGATGGGGGGCAATCCTGGGTGCGGTTGGGGCCTTGGCCCAAGACCTAGTGCCCACAGGTGTTTCCACGTTGGACTGTTCTGGACCCGTAAGGGCGAGGGGCCTGTTCGTCACAGGCTTCGACTGTCGGCCATTTTGGGCGGCTTTTGGCACGATATCCCGTGGAGGACCCGCCTTGGTGTAACGAGGACGTCGAGTTTGCCGAAGAAGTGGGGAGAGCCGGGCAAGCTCTGACTTCATCTGGGTGACCCCCCTGTCCACCCTTTTAATCCATATCTACCTTACGCTCAGTAGCGTTAACAACGCCGCGCGTTTGTATTTCCTGGGCTGCGAGGTCCATTATTTTGGTTTCAGGCTGCTGCGCAACCAACTCCTTTCTTTTGCTTTGGGTATTGTAGCGTACTCGCTTGTATTAGATAGGGTCCGGACTGCATTCGTGCACCGGTATATAAATTGTTGATTTAGAAAAAAAAAAAAAAAAAAAAAAAAAAGTACAAGAAGAAACCAGATGTGAGCCATTTGCACGTTTGGGGCTGCACTGCATATGTCTACATTCAAAGGGACAAACACAAGTCGCTTCAGCCACACATGGAGAAATGCATCTTTGTTGGTTACCCTACTGGTTACATTTTGACCGCAAGCTCTCATTTAATGAGCATGTGCGGTATTACTTGACCAAGGGATTTACATCGGTTGTATCGATGAAGATGCTCAGGTCTTCTACTAGAAGTCTGACACCCATCCAGAAGCGTCTCCTCTACCGTACATATGTGATCCCCATAATTACTTACGGGTATCGCATGTGGTACTTCTGTAAGGCCCGCTGCAAGGGGCTTATGGCACAACTCACTAATGTTCAGTGTAAGGCTGGGCTTTGGATCACTGGGTGCTTTCGCACCTCACCCTCAGGTGGAGTGGAGGCTCTTGCGGGACTCCTCCCCATCCCCATACTGCTGGATAGACTGAACTCCAGGGCTGTTGCCCGGATTTCCATTCTGTCTGATACTCACCCGGTCCGCTCTTTTATGGCGGGCCCTCTTCTAAAGAAGGCCGTCCCTCATCGGAGGGCCATCGAGCATATCCCTGTCGATCATCGTCACAAAGTGACCGGCGGACTTATGGGAAACGCCCTGTTCCACCCATCTGGTCTGGAGACTCTGGAGCCTTTTGCCCCAGATGCCAGGCCTGGTCATCGTCTCATGGATAGGCACGCAAGTCAGTTCAAGTTTCTTAATTACCCAACTCGCTCCAGGGCTGCAGACCCCGAGGCGGCTTGGAAAATCATACTGGATAAGCTCGTCGAAAAGCAGTACTTTGCTGTGCCCCACCTATTCCGGTTGGAATGACTGGAATCCGGTGGAATGGGACTGGAATCCAGTGGAATGGGACTCAAATCCAGTGGAATAGACTGGATTCCAGTGGAATGAAACTGGAATGGACTGAAATAGGACCAAAATCCACTGGAATGGACGGGAATACATTGTATTTTGTTTAATTTAGATGTCACATGTCACAGGCCTTTGAATTTGTCAAAAAAGTCACACCTCTCGTGTATTCCAGGCCCTTTGTCTAAAAACCACCCCGCAAAATCCAAATCTAAATATAGAAATTTAGGGTGAAATCATCTAAAATAGGTTGCGAAAACCACAGGGTCCACCCTAATCTGGCAGGTGTCTGAAATCAAAAATTCAGGCACAGGAGTCACATGTCACACCTGTGTGACATGTGCAAATTGACTCCTTTATATGTCTTATTTGTCTATTTGAGATACATATGTTATGTGACTGACATGTGAGTGATTCAGGGTCAATAAGGTACCATCAGATTTAGCATTTTGAGGAGATTCTAAATATATCTATATTATGTGTCCCAGACAGGCAATATTACCATATTTAGGCTGTTTTAAGGACCGTGGGAATTTTATGCCTAAAAAGGTAATTATAGCACCTGCTGTGAAACCTGTGTACCTTTAGAAATCATGTGATCTGCTGCTCTCATTGATGAGAAAACGGCAAAAAACTCGACCAAACCCAAGTCTTTTCAAAATCACCTAATCCAAATATTGAATTTCCTAATTGGGAATATGTCTTGGCACACTATCCAATTTTATTTCAATACCACAGACAGGAACTGATGTCTATTTCTATATATAGACATCAAAAATCACCAAATCATCATGCATTTCTATTCCATTCCAGTGGAATATCTGGTTGTTCCATTCCAGCCATTCCACTCCTGTTGCATTCCGGTCAACATTCCAGTGGAATCTCAGAATTTGCTCCTTTTTCAAAAAATTTCAGAAATTTGGCAGGAGATTCCACCGGAATGGCCCTATATTCCACCGGATTCCACCGGATTCCGGTAGGAATAGGGGGGGCACAGCAAAGACCTCGTCGAAAAGTGCGACGATGAACCAGGAACTATCTATGCTGGAGTTGACGGCTCGGTCCCCCCGGGGCCCTGGCAGGCAGCTACTGGTGTTGTACTTAAGCGGCAGGGGGCACAGGTCTTATCCAGGTGCCACTCTGCTGGGCGCGCCATCAGCACAGATGCTGAGCTCGCTGCCATTGCGATTGCCATCTCCACCGCTGTTGCGTTTGGAGATGTCACCCGCATTGTTATATTCACTGATGCGATGCATGCTGTGTGCCTATCAGTGGACCCTTCCCCACATTCGAATCAGGCCTCGTCCCTGAATGTCTGTCGGACACTTGAGTGATGGTTCCGTGGTGGCGGTAACCGTAAAGTCGTTTTTGCAGAGTCTCCCTCCGATATGGAGTGGGGCATTCACCAAGAGGCTCATGACCTCGTAGTGGGGTTTCCAGGGGTGCACGTCACCCCGGATACTCCTCTGTCAGTCGCCTGGCTCAAAGCCAAGGCTGATCAAACCACGAGGGCTGTCTGGAAGACATCAGTTGACGAGCAGCCTTTCTTACTTGGTTCCAATTTCTTGGAACTCGAGGATCTAAAGGGTAATCCTCTCCGTCCGACCCCTGTTCGCGGTGGGCCGTGGCTTGAATCTGGCAGTCGCAACTCTCAGTTGTTCACCCGCATGTGCCGTGTAATAATGAATCATGCTCCGATCGGCTCGTATTACGAGCAGTTCAGAATCGACGACCCGTTGGCCCTCGGGTGTATGTGTGGGGTTTATCCTCAAACGTGCACTCATCTTTTCGGGTGCCCCAAGTTCCTGATGCTGCCTCATAGGGCGCCGCACCTAGTGTGGGGTCTTGTGAAATTTTTGGAAGACAACGAAACTGCGTTTGCTTTCAACTGGCCTCCTGCCAGAGTCGGATGAGGGACTTCGGATGGGGGGCGATCCTGGGTTCGAGCAGGGCCACGGTCAAAGTGTCCTGCTGCCCGCAGTGAGTTTCTGTTATTCGGCGGCGAAGTTCCGCAAGTGCCTAGGGCCCTGGTCGTTCCAGGGCCGGTGGCGTCGACTCTTTGAGCCGGCGTCATGCGCCGTTTGCAGAGGACCCGACCTGGTCGACGGCGGTGGGGCTTCGGCCCTGCTTAGCTATGACCACATAGATTTTACCAGTGAATCGGGGAGGGCCTGGCAGGCTCTTCTCGGATCTGGGTGACCCCCCTGTCCCCCCAATACTCCTTATTTGCCGTTTGTGCGGTAGCGTTAACAACGCCGCGACGACGGCCCACCTGGGCTGCAAGGTCCGTTATCTGGGTTTCAGGCTGCTGCGCAGGCTCCCCTGTGAGCACCTGTCTTTCTTTTGTAGTTGTAGTGCAGCATACGATTGTATTAGTTAGACAGCCGGACTGCTATCGTGCACCGGTTTTATAAATTGTTGATTTAAAAAAAAAAAAAAAAAAAAAAAAAAAAAAAAAAAAAACCCCTACTGGTTACAAGGGTTGGCAGTTCTACAATCCAGCCACAAAGAAGTTTGTTATCTCTGAACGTGCTGTGTTTGATGAGCGTCACTTCCCTGGCATTGCTGGCTCTGGCCCACTCGCTAAAAATGCTCTTATGCCAATTGGCACACCTTTGGAACCAGAGACTGCTCCTTTTGTGCCAGAAATCGGGGGGGATGATGATGATGATAATTTGATTCCTCCTGCGCAAATTCCGCCTCCTGCTGTTATTCCTGCACCACCTGCACCTGCTAACGCACCTGATGCTCCTCCTGAGCAGCCTGTTGTACCGCCTATTCCAGAACAGCCTCCTGCACCTGCGCCTCACACTCCTACACCACCACCGCAGCCTAGACGCTCTACGCATTGAGAGACCCGCTATGCGCTCAGTGACCTAAACAACACACACAACTGCGGAGCAAGATCCTAACTAGGTCGAGCGACGCTCTACTAGCTTCAGAAATATGTAGTGTGCTGTACTCTACAGTGTTTGTTTTATTTAGCTAGCCAACTTGTAGACAGCGCCTCGCAGTTCGTTTAAAGTGGGTATGAGGGATTATTCAAACACACATTTTATTGTGGCTTCAAGCCTCGTTTTATCACAGGGATGAACAGTTTTATTGATTTTATGGTTTTTATTTGAGAGGAACTCTCTAGGATGCTGCTAGCTCGAATTTTGAAGCCACTAGCTGCTCTGAAGCTTTGGGAACTGGTCTGAAACTAAGGCCGCACTGTGCGCTACCTTCTGAATGATCTGCTAGCCCACTGTGGACTCTGTTTCTGACTCTCTAGGCACTCTCTTGGCCTCTAAGCACTCTCTGGCTTCTAAATTCTTGGACCTTGTCCTCAAGAACTTTCTTTTTATTTAACTAAGCCTTCTCTGGCTTCAAACGAACTCTATGAAGTCAAACTGATCCTTTATTTGTCTTCTTTCTTACTAGACACTGCGTCTTAGCTCGAAATAAAACAGGGAAGAGATTGCTTAAGGTAACTAGCTACAAAAGTACATCTTTTATACTACAGCTATGTGTGGTTCTGGTATGTGAATAAAATAGAGTAAAACATTCTTATCTCATGTAAATAATGCCTGCAGGCAATGGGTATAGGGTTGGGTATTCCAGGTGACCAGATAGAGGTCAAGGGATTTGGAAATTCATCCCATTTTAGCGCGCTAGGACGCTCCTGACTTCCGCATACCATGCGCATCATGCGTGCGTCTCGGCGAGGTCTTTACCCTCCCCCACCTATTCCTGGTGGACTCCGGATGGACTCCGGCGGAGTGGAGTAGTCCATGTGGAGTCCATGTGTGCTTTTTTTTGGCTGACAGCCCTGCCAAATTTTATGCTGGACTCCACCAGGAGTCCAGATGGAGTCCTGACAAACTCCGGAGACTCCATATGGAGTCCCAGGAGTCCACTGGTTTTATAGTGGAACAGGAGTACCAGGAGTTCAGATGGAGTCCAACAGGAGTCCAGGTGGTCCAACAGGAGTCTCGTGATTTCCTTTTGGGGAAACACTAGTTATTTTTAGCAACAATGTGAAAATTAGATACTATTACATAAAATGACATCAAAGTGACACAGTGGAACCTATTTATAATCAAGAAATTCCATATTTGGCAGGTGCAAATTTCAAAAGACTCGCGTTCGGTCGAGTATTTTGCGTTTTTCTCATGGACCAAAGCACCTATTAATATAATTGTTGCATATTCAGGGTTCTGGAAGCAGGCTCTATAACTACTTTTTTTGGAAAAAGTTCCCACGATACCTGGAACCAGCCAAATAAAGCAATATATCATGCTGACATAATCTGGTGCATGTGTATCTAGAATCTCCTTAAATTTCTGAATCTGATGGTACCCCACTTGACCCTGAATCTTGTGACTAATGTCACAAAATAGATAGATATATTAGAGAAAAGGAGGTATATAGGGCGCTTTTTTTGCTTGGTTAGACAAGGTTCTCTGGTGTGGTGGTTAAATGGTTTGTTCTAATAGCTTTCTGAAAGCTCTGGGTTCAATTACTGTTGAATGCAAACTTTTTGGTGATATTTTTTTCTGAGTTTTGTCTAAGTCCACCAGTTGAAGTTGCGTCATTTGTGGACTCGATATGGAGTCCATCCGGAGTTTATATGGAGTCCATGTGGATTCCACCAGACTTCATGTGGACTCCATGTGGACTCCACCAAACTTCATGTAGACTCCACCAGACTCTATGTGGAGTCCAGGTGGAGTCCATATGGACTCCACTTCTTCATAGTGGACTCCACCAGACTCCATGTGGAGTCCATCAGGAGTCCATCTGGACTCCGCCAATTTTATGCGGAGTCCGTGGAGTCCACCAGGAATAGGTGGAGGAGGGTAAAGTACTGGTCTCGGCTAGCGGTGCCGCTTTATTCCGGATCTGCGGCCATCATTACTGCTGGTTCCTGCTTTCCTTTCTCGTCCTATTACCACTTTTGGTAGTCTCCCGGGTAGAGGGTAGAGCGTGTGTCTAACTAACGCGTCTGCGTCCCGTGCATCTCCTAGTAAGTCACAAGATACGCTCGCTAGTAGTCATGCGTTTTGACCGCATGCTAACTAGCTGCATCTTGTACTCCTAGCTGTAGTATTTTATAGCTAGCTTTTCAGCAATACATTGATTGTACTGAATTCGCCGCGCACTATTTCCAAAGCATCCAGAAGTCTTTTAATTTATTCCCCATGGTGCGTTTATGCCTCGCTAGTCGTTTATGACTTATGCGTTCTATGTTTCACTGTTTTCTAACTTTTAACTGTCTCCCGGCTTATCATACGGACTCAGCTAGCTCTGAATCACGTCTGATTACCATTGTCACAGGTTATATGACAGCTAGTAGTCGCATAGCTAGGCCTTAGACTACTAACTTGGGTGCATTATAGTCTCTCTGTCTCGGTAATATTCCATAGGTAAAAGAGGATATATTGCAAAATTCATGCGTGGCCGGTCTGCGGCCCTATCAGCGTATTTCTAAGCAACCTGGTGAATGGTGGAAAGTCACACCTGCTCCGCCACCTCCAGTTGAGGAAGACAATGATGCAGCTGATGATGAAGGTCTTGAGTATAGGGGGCGTGGTGGCTTAGCGGTTACTGTGTTGCTCTTAAGGGTGGCTGTGCACCATCCGAGAGGTTGTGGGTTCGATTCCTGCACATAGCAAGTACCATAAGCTTGTGACCATGGGAGGCTGCCTTTGGGTGGCTGACGTAAGTCGACCCTGGTCTGTGCGCAAAGCCATTGTGCTGACGTAAGCTGACCCTGACCTTCGGGTAAAGCCGCTGCAGTTACGTAATTCGACCCTGGCTATCGGGCAAAGCCGTTGTCGGTCATCTCGGGGATCTCGGCCTTCTCGGCGAGCCACTGCAGTTCTTCGGACTTGCGGGCCTTCAGGCCGCTGCAGGGGTGAGGTCTTGGGGATCAGTCTAAAGTTGTGACACGTGAGAGATCTAAAGCCTAAGCGAGTCTTGGGTCAGGTGCCAAGGCGCCTGACATAGCCTGGGATAGCAACCCGAGAGGGTCCGAAAGGATAAGGCACAGTAAATCCGGGGTTTCAGTCTGAAAACTACCCGACCCGATAGGGCCGAAAGGCCGCCCCTTCCTGGGAGTAATAAACCTATAGGGAACTGGGACAGGGCACCCGGCTGGCGTAATGAACCAGGGTTAGTCATGAAGAGCGCACTCCTAGCCGCACGGCAGGGTAGAGTTTCACAGCAAGACAGTGACTCCAGACAGGATTGGGGATCCACGCCGTTTCGGCATAAGCGAGCCACCTGCCTTTTTTTTTTTTGTTTTGTTTTGTTTTTTTTTTAATTCAACAATTTATATAACCGGTGCACGGTAGCAGTCCGGGTGTCTACCTACTACAAATGTATGCTGCACTACATAAGCAGAAGATAGACGGGTGCTCACAGGGGAGCGTGCAGCGCGCACGAGCGCGACGCGGGCGAGACTGCGCAGCAGCCTGAAACCCAAATAACGGACCTTGCAGCCCAGGTGGTCCGACGTTACAGCATTGTTAACGCTACCGCACGATCGGCAAATAAGGAGTATTGGGTGGACAAGGGGGTCACCCAGATGAAGTCAGAGCTTGCCCGGCTCTCCCCACTTATTCGGCAAACTCGACGTTCTCATTACACCAATGCGGGTCCTCCACGGGATATCGTGCCAAAAGCCGCCCACTAAGGCCGACGATCGAAGCCTGCAACGAACAGGCCCCTCGCCCTTACGGGTCCGGAACAGTCCAACGTGGAAACACCTGCGGGCACTAGGTCTTGGGCCAAGGCCCCAACCGCACCCAGGATCACCCCCCATCTGGAGTCCCTCATCTGACTCCGGCTTGAGGCCGGTTGAAAGCAAACACGTTAACATTGTCTTCCAGGAATTTCACAAGACCCCACACTAGGTGCAGCGCCCTGTGAGGCAGCATCGGGAACTTGGGGCACCCGAAAAGATGAGTGCGCGTTTGAGGATAAACCCCACACGTACACCCGAGAGCCAGTGGGTCGTCGATTCTGAACCACTCATAATACGAGCTGATCGGAGCATGATTCGTTATTACACGGCACATGCGGGCAAACAACTGAGAGTTGCGACCGCCCGATGCAAGCCACGGCCCACTGCGAACGGGGGTCGGATGGAGAGGATTACCCTTTAGATCCTCCAGTTCCAAAAAGTTGGAACCAAGTAAGAAAGGCTGCTCGTCAACTGATGTCTTCCCACCAGTAGCTACCATTCTGTGTGAAATACTATAGCCAAATGCCTGCACAGCGATTTAATTGCAGCCAAGTGGGTTTATGATATGAAATGCTTATGACAACTCATTAACATAAACATGGGTTATTCTCCAAGTCATGTTATTCCCTGCCAGCCTTCATTTCAATGCTTCCCTGGGATGATGTTTTAGCTATGTTATTGTTTATCTAGAACTATGTTTAAGCTATGTCATTGTTTTCCAGAGTTATATTTCATTGTTTTCCTAGAACTATGTCATTGCTATTTCTTTCCTTGCCAGATCTATATTTCTTTGTTCCCTTTGGGCGATGTTTTAGCCATTTCATTGCTTCCCAGTCTTATATTTCATTGCCTGTCTAATACAATATATATTTTGTGGTGGGACTGGCTTATGTAATATATTTGATGGCTTAACTATTGCCTTTTCTTTGCTCCCTCACTCAATCTCTCATCATATTACGGCCTCAAACTGAAACTTATGTAAAAATAGGGCCCACACCCCCAACAAGCAGGCACACCAAATATCGCACTCATTTTGCATATAAAACTTAATTATTCCATATAATTAATATCATAAGTAATTGCCTGGTAATATTGAAATAAAATCATTAGGCAGATATAATATCGTCACCAGACATATAAAACATTGTCCTAGGGAAACAATGACATATAATTCTTGGGGGCAGTAAAATAGTTAAAACATTGCTCCAGGGAAACAATGAAATATATTCTTGGGAGGGAATAACATGGCTTAAACATAGTCCTAGATAAACAATAACATAGCTAAAACATCATCCCAGGGAAGCATTGAAATGAAGGCTGGCAGGGAATAACATGACCCGGAGAATAACCCATGTTTATGTTATTGAGTTGTCATAAGCATTTCATATCATAAACCCACTTGGCTGCAATTAAATCGCTGTGCAGGCATTTGGCTGGAGTATTTCATATAAGTGGTAGCTACCACTCCGTCTTCCAGACAGCCCTCGCGGTTTGATCAGCCTTGGCCTTGAGCCAGGCGACTGACAGAGGAGTATCCGGGGTGACGTGCACCCCTGGAAACCCCGCAACAAGGTCATGAGCCTCTTGGTGAATGCCCCACTCCATATCGGAGGGAGATTCTGCAAAAACGACTTTACGGTTGCCGCCACCGCGGAACCATCGCTCAAGTGTCCGACAGACGCTCAGGGACGAAGCCTGATTCGAATGCAGGGAAGGGTCCACTGATAAGCACGCAGCATGCATCGCATCAGTGAATATGACAATACGGGTGACATCTCTGAACACAACCGCAGCAGAAATGGCAATCACAATGGCAGCGAGCTCAGCATCAGTGCTGATAGCACGCCCAACAGAGTGGCACCTGGCTAATACCTGTGCCTCCTGTCGCTTAAGTACAACACCAGTAGCCACCTGCCAGGGCCCTGGGGGGACCGAGCCATCGACTCCAGCATAGATAGTACCTGGTTCATCGTCGCACTTCTCGACGAGCTTATTCAGTATGATTTTCCAAGCTGCCTCAGGGTCTGAGGCCCCGCAGCGAGTTGGGTAGTTAAGAAATGTGAATCGACTCGAGTGCCGATCCATGACACAATTTAGGCCCCCCCTTGCGGGGAGACCGATTGGAGGGAACCTTTGGGGCCACATTTCCAACATCGCCGCTTCAACTTAACCCGAATAGGAACTTATTATGCCCTATCGAGCGACAGTGGATATAGATCTGTTGAGCCAGCACAAGGGAACTATCCGAGTACCGCTACGGCTCAGTCTTACCAGGGCGCTACATCCGGCTTAACCTTCCCGTCCCCCGGCAGGTGGTTCGCTGATGCCTTTCGGCGTGGATCCCCAATCCTGTCTGGAGTCACTGTCTTGCCGCAATCCAAACCCAGCCTATGCATGCCACAGCTCACATAGCCTCCCACATGGCAGCCAGGAGATAAGCCATCAGGTCAATGACCCTAGACTCGCGACTAACGATGGCACTCACTACTCTGTTGTACCATGCCGGGTGCCCTGTCCTTGCCCCGCTCTAGGGGGTGGGTGTGCGACCGAAACCTGGATCGAAGCCGGTGGTCTACCCAAGGTCGGGTTGTTATCAGCCCTATTCCCGGTTCTTACTGTGTCCTATCCTTTCGGACCCTTTATGGGTTGCTATCCTTGGCGCTCAACCTTAGTCAGCATTCCGCAGAATTGCTTGGACCCCGGACACTCCCACCACAGCCCACAGGCCTCCCACATGGTGTTCATCGTGCCCAACCCCTGCGGCAGCCCTTAGGCCATTGCTCCCTACAGCGAGGAGACCGTCCCACGGTGCACCTGCTACGCCCCACAACATGGCGGACGATTTATGCCAGCTCCAAAGTATGCCCCCATGTCGCTCAAAGGGGACCGCAGTGGTCCACCCAGGCCCCTTAGACCACGATACACTGACAATGCGCCCAACGGCAGATGAATTACATCAGCATCCCATGGAATGGAACCCAGGTCACAAGCTTATGGTACTTGCTATGTGCAGGAATCGAACCCACAACCTCTCGGATGGTGCACAGCCACCCTTAAGGGCAACGCAGTAACCGCTAAGCCACCATGCCCCTACAGCGAACCACCTGCCGGGGGATGGGAAAGCACGAGCGGGGTTGTAATCCCTGTTAACGGCCGGACCGTAGCGGTACTTGGGTAGTCCCCTTGTACTGGCTCGACAGATCTATATCCACTGTCGGTCTGCTCGAGCATAATAGACTCAGCATGGGCTTAGTGCACACACTGCAAGGTGTGCCCCAATCGGTCTCCCCGCAAGGGGGGGGCCTAAATTGCGTGCTATCGTGCACCGGTAATATAAATTGTTGAAATAAAAAATAAAAAAAAAAAAAAAAAGGTCTTGAGTATGTGCAGTTTGCTGGTGCTGCGTCGACCTCAGATCCTCGCAACTACAGGCAAGCAATGAAGGGCGATGATGCGGACAAGTGGCGTGACGCTGCAAATGCAGAATACAATACTTTGCTCCAGAATGGCACTTGGGAGTTAGTTGATCTCCCACCTGGAGAAAAGGCCATTGGCTCTGGTTGGGTGTTTAAAGTCAAACGCAATGCAGACGGTTCTATTGAGCACTACAAGGCTCGCTTGGTCGCCAAGGGCTATAGTGAATGCCCTGGAGTCGACTATCACGAGGTCTTTGCTCCCACATTCCGTCCTGCAACTCTGCACATGATCTTTGCATTAGCTGCACTTGAGAACCTTGAACTGCGCTCTGTTGACATTTCAGCTGCTTTTACCAATGGTGACCTAGATGAGTGGATATACATGATACAACCTGAAGGTTTTCACCAAGGTGGACCTAATATGGTGTGTAGACTCCGAAAATCTCTCTATGGTCTCAAGCAGTCTGCGCGTCAATGGAATATCAAGTTGCATGCTGCTTTCACTGAGATGGGCTTCAAACGCGTTGAATCTGACCGCTCTGTCTATATCTACTCTAATGGACAGGTCAAGATCTTTGTGCCCATTTACATTGATGACATTACCTTTGCATCCAAGTCCACTGCAGCTGTTGACAATGCGGTCAAACAACTTGCTCAGCACTTCAAATGTCGCGATCTCGGACCTACTGAGTTCCTACTTGGTGTTGCAGTCACTAGAGATCGCGAGAAGCATCTTGTGTCGCTCCATCAGCGCCAATTCATTCTGGACATGCTTGAGCGCTACAGTATGACAGATTCACATCCTGTCCTCACTCCTATTGCACCTGGCACTGTCTTGTCCAAAGACATGGGTCCTCAGAATGCTACAGAAGTGGAAGCCATGCACAATACTCCTTACCTCAGTGCTATTGGGTCTTTGCAGTATTTGGCTACCATGACTCGCCCTGATATTGCGCATGCTGTGTCCTATTTGGGACGCTTTAACTGCAATCCTGGTCCCAGGCATTGGGCTGCTGTCAAGCATCTGTTCCGCTATCTCAAGGGCACCTTAGAGTACAAGTTGCAGTATTCTGGTGAAATTGGCTCTGAGCTGTTCACCACTTACTCTGATGCTGCTCATGGTGATTGCATTGACACTGGCCGCTCTACTGGTGGTTATGTGACCATGATGGCTGGTGGTGCTATTGGCTGGGGCAGTAAACTGCAAAGTCTTGTTACTTTGTCCACTACTGAATCTGAGTATGTGGCTGCAGTTGAAGCTGGCAAGGAGATTGCCTGGATGCGCAATATCCTTGGTGAATTTGGCTATATTGTTGATCAGCCATCTACTTTACATATGGACAATCAGTCTGCTATTAGTGTGTCTAAGAATCCTGAGCATCATGGGCGCATGAAGCACTTGGATCTGCGCTTTTACTGGCTAAGGGATGCTGTTAATGACAAACGCATTGCCTCTTCTTATATTCCTACTGCAGAACAAATTGCAGATATTCTTACTAAACCGCTCCCTGCTCCCAAGGTTCAATTTTGTAGAGACCAAATGGGCATTAGGCCTTAGTCTCTTTCTACTCTACTTTTATCTATGGACTCTGTAGTCTACTTTGGAGACTTGTGAGATCACGGGGGGATGTTAAAACTGCCTGCACATGTCTCCAAGTTATCTTATCTTATCTTATCTTATCTCTTATCTGCACTTCCTCCTTTTCACTTGTTGTGCACTTGTAGATTAGATTCTTATCATGTTCTAGATCATCTCCAGATACTTTCTAGATCCTTTCTATTTAGTATATAAAGTCTTTTGACATTTGCCAGAAGTCCTTAGTTACTCACTCTGGACTTCAGGCAAGTAGTTAGTATTTTGCCCAATACAACTAGTTACTCACTCTGGACTTTAGCTTACTATAGCTCCTGTGTCCCTCGCTTCGAGTTGCTCATATTAGGCACACAGCTGCATCACATGTTCCCGCGCTTGCCACCTTTAACAGAAATCACTTGATCGAGTGACTTCGGAAAAGGATATGACCAGACCTGGGTTTGAACCAAGGACCTTCTCACAAACTAGGTGGATGCTCTAACCACTGAGCTATCTGCCCTTAGTTATACTAGAGTTGGAGATGATAGTTATACCCCAGGATGGACATGGTACCACAATGCATAGTCTCTTTTTTTTTTTTTTTTTTTTTTTTTTTTAAAAAAATCAACAATTTATATTTCGAGGCACAATCACACACAATTTAGGCCCCCCCCTTGCGGGGAGACTGATTGGGGCACACCTTGCAGTGTGTGCACCCCCCAACATTGCCGCTTCAACTTAAGCCCGTGCCGAGTCTATTATGCTCGAGCGAACCGACAGTGGATATAGATCTGTCGAGCCAGTACAAGGGGACTACCCAAGTACCGCTATGGTCCAGCCGTTAACAGGAATTACAACTCCACTCATGCTTTCCCGTCCCCCGGCAGGTGGTTCGCTTATGCCGAATTGGCGCGGATCTCCAATCCTGTCTGGAGTCACTATCTCGCCGTGGAACTCTACCCTGCCATGCGGCCAGGAGTGCGCTCTTCACGACTAACCCTGGTTCATTACTCCAGCCGGGTGTCCTCTCCCAGTTCCCTATGGGTTTATTACTCTCAGGAAGGGGCAGCCTTTTGGCCCTATCGGGTCAGGTGGTTTTCGAGCTGAAACCCCAGATTTACTGTGCCTTATCCTTTTGGACCCTCTCGGGTTGCTATCCCAGGCTATGTCAAGCACCCCGGCACCCGACCCAGGAATCACTTGGGCTTCAGATCTCTCATGTGTCACAACTTTAGACTGATCATCGAGACCCACCCCTGCAGCGGCCTGAAGGCCCGCAAGTCTGAAGAACTGCAGTGGCTCGCCGAGAAGGCCGAGATCCCCGAGATGACCGACAATGGCTTTGCCCGATAGCCAGGGTCGAATTATGTAACTGCAGCGGCTTTATCTGAAGGTCAGGGTTGGCTTATGTCAGCACAACGGCTTTGCGCACAGACCAGGGTCGACTTATGTCAGCCACCACACAGGTAGCCTCCCATGGTCACAAGCTTATGGTACTTGCTATGTGCAGGAATCTAACCCACAACCTCTCAGATGGTACACAGCCACCCTTAAAGGCAACACAGTAACCACTAAGCCACCATGCCCTTACAATGCATAGTGTCACTTAGCCTGCACTGTGACCACATTAGGTGAATACCAGAAATCCTAACCATAATCAAGTAGTGTGACAGGTCACTCCTTAACACCTGCACGCACGATGTGCATGAGGAAGAGCCCGGCATCCTCTGTGGAACGTTGGCGCACGCCCCCCACTTGGTTAGGATGGAAAATGTCCAGCCCGACAGCGTCAAACTGAATGCGATTCGAGATCATCTTCTTGATCAATTTACCACAGGTATTCAGGAGAACAATCGGCCTGAATGCCTTAGGTGCAGAATAAGAAGGCTTGTTCGGCTTGGGTATAATAACCGAAGTAGACTCCTTAAATGCTGATGGCCAATAGCCCACACGCATGCAAGCATTGGCAACTGCTAGCAGGACATCAACTGAATGATCATCCCGACATACTATCCCCTTCAGGTGGGACCAATTGACATGATCTGGACCTGGAGCAGACAGACCAGAACATGCAGAGAGGCCCTCTGTGAGTTCCAGCTTGGAAAAATGAACCCACTCCCGCTCGGGCAGGTTGGGGAGGGAGTTCAACACATCAGCATTGAAAACTCTGTCAGAGGCAGAGTTATAGGTGCCGTGAAGCGCATCCCAAAGGGCGGGCATGTCATTGCAAGGCTCACCATGATAGTGGATAGCCTCACTAGGAGGGAGTTTGCGCTGCTGGACCCAATTCATAAGGTCCCATGGGCGCTTATTAGCCGATGCGATTTTATGGATACGATGATCAAAGAACTCGTGTTTGACATCCCGGACGATCTTCCGGAAAGATTTCCAGTCCTCGGGTGCTTGAGAGTGCCAGAACGTGTCAAGGGTGTCTGAGCATTCCTGAGTCCACCAGGGCTTAGATCGCCGGGTAACGAAGGACTCCTTGGCATGAGAATCTCACGCCATGGAGAAGACCAGAGCCACCGCTTGCGCAGCAGCCTCAATCTGTTCCTCGGTATTCAGAGGGGCCCTCGGGTCAATAGTCCAAAGCCCCGAACTGATAGAATTGATGAATGCCGGAACATCATCAGTAGAAAGAGACATCTGAACTGCCCCGTTAGGGGTGGGAGAGATGTCCAGTGTAGTCGAAATCAGAATATGATCTGAATTGAGCTGGATGTCTGGACAGCGGACAGTGGTATAGTTGATCACCTGGTCAGGAGGAACGAAGGCCAGATCAATCACCGTTTTGCATTTGGTGGGATCTCTGGGAATATGTGTGGGGCCTGGATTGCCAAAGGCAGCCAGTTCAAGCCCAAGAATGGCAGCGGATTGCCGCAGTGAGAGTGCATCCCTCCCGACCACTGTGACCTTCATCCCAGTCCTCAGAGTGTGCGTTAAAGTCCCCGCCCATGAAGTGGAAGCTGGGAAGTGTATGATCATGGGTCTTGAGCCAATTAATGGCCCCATGATCCGCATCAAAATAGACATTCATCAAAAAGAAGGTCTCGGCACTTGTTGAGAGTGACAGGACCTGGATATCAGGGTGATCGATCACATCCCTTTGTATAGACGGACGATACTGGCAGTACTTTGCTGTGCCCCACCTATTCCGGTAGGAATGACTGGAATCTGGTGGAATGGGACTGGATTCCAGTGGAATAGACTGGATTCCAGTGGAATGAGACTGGAATAGACTAGAATGGAACTAGAATCTACTGGAATAGACTGGAATACATTGTATTTTTGTTAAGTTCAGATGTCACATGTCACAGGCCCTTGAATTTGTCAAAAAAGTCACACCTGTCCTGTATCCCAAGCCCTTTGTCCAAAACCACCCAGCAAAAATCAAATCTAAATATAGAAATTTAGGATCCAAAATTATGTTGACAAAACTGCAGGGTCCACCCTAATCTGGCAGGTGTCTGAAACCAAAAATTCAGGCACAGAGGTCACAGGCCACAGTTGGCGACTTTCCGCCCCACTCACGTGATGTCCAAATTGGGATTGTATTATGTAAAGCACTGAAAATTCAAAGTAGCTCGCCAATTTCGTGACCCAGTTCATAATGTTTGTGGCACGGTGCCACAAAATGAGTTGCCCAAGCTGCAAATGCCTGACAATGAAGTCCCTCCAGCTTGAAATGCTCTCTTTTTTGGGTGGAAGGGGCATTTATCACTCTTAATTCTCATGAGGCATAATTTTAATAAATATAGCATTAGAATATATATCTACTAGACTACTACTATGAAAGCTAGTATAAGAAATAGGGTGTGATATTAGCATAAGTAGAGGCAATGATAGAGTGCATCATAGCATGGCAGAACACATCAAATGCATCAGGGCAAGCACATAAGGGCTATATGGGGCAGACGTGGTGCTCACAGCATGGGGAGAGGGAGGGGAGGAGGACGCGGAGGACGCGGAGGATGCGGAGGAGGTGGTGGTGGTGGTTTGAGAGCAAGAAGCCACCGTCACACGCGTTCTTGATTATGGCAAAGCTGATGGCGAGCTGAACGCAACGAACTGATTTGATTCTGAGTATTATATAATACTCTTTCCATTTTGGGACTCACGTGCGTGGGGCGGAAAGTCAAAAACTACAGGCCACACCTATGTGACCTGTGCAAATTGACTTTTTTATATACTCTATTTGTCTATTTGAGATACATATGTTATGTGCTGACTCGTAAGTGATTCAGGGTCAATAAGATACCATCAGATTCAGAATTTTGAGGAGATTCTAAATATATCTATATTATGTGTTCCAGACAGGCAATATTATCATATTTAGGCTCTTTTGAGAAGTGTGGGAACTTTATGCCTAAAAAGGTAATCATAGCACCTGCTCTAAAACCTGTGTACCTTTAGAAATCATGTGATCTGCTGCTCTCATTGATGAGAAAAATGCAAAAAACTCGACCAAACCTGAGTCTTTTCAAAATCGCCTGATCCAAATATTGAAGATCCTAATTGGGAATATGTCTCGGCACACTATCTAATCTTATTTCAATATCACAGACAGATACTGATGTCTATTTCTATATATAGACATTGGAAATTACCAAATCATAATGCATTTCTATTTCATTCCAGTGGAATATATGGTTGTTCCATTCCAGTCATTCCACTCCTGTTGCATTCCAGTCAACATTCCAGTGGAATTTTGGAATTTTCCCCTTTTTCAAAAAATTTAAAAAATTTGGCAGGAGATTCCATCGGAATCCACCAGAATGGGCCTATATTCCACCGGATTCCGGTAGGAATAGGGGGGGCACAGCAAAGACCTCGATACTGGGCCAGCCTAGTCGAAACATAGGTCATGACCCGGGGTCGCTCGTTAAGAGTGGTGGGCGCACGGACCATTGCCAGCCAGTCTGGGTAGTTCGGTGCACTGATGAGATCCTCGCCCTTTCTGGTTTTAGCAGACAGGGCGGTCCTTATGTGTTGCCAAGGGGGTTCTTGAATGAATATGATATCATATATGTTGTTACATGTAGATAGTATTACATCCAGGGACATCCCGTCCCTGGCCACATTCCAGCTCAGCACCCGCACTTCATCCAGCATTGGTTGTACTGGCATTAAGCTATGTTGTGTGAGCGATGGATGGGATGACAATTTAGCCAGAAATCACGTACCTCAGCATATTTTGCCTCGATCCATGCACGATCAAAACGGTGTCGCCAGAATGAGCATTTGCTTGAAGAGGCCCAATGATCTTTGCAGCACGAAGGGCACTGCGCAGAGTGGGGGCAGTCCATACCAGTCGGAGTGCCTTTGGTCGGGGGCTTAGCCTCCGGGTGAGGTTTGCAGCACGAGGCGGTGATGCAATGCACCTCGGTCTTGTGTGGGCCAGAGCAGCGTGCACAGATGGGCTGGCGTGCCCTGCAAGAAGTCTTCGGGTGGCCCCACCTCCAGCAACGAGTGCAGAGGGGGACACCGATGCTAGTAGGGGCTGGGCGAATCAAGATCACCCTGCCGCAGAACATGAAGGTCTTGTTGATAAGACGCTTCACACGTTGACCCGATTGCGAGTCGTGGATTTCGAAAAATGCATGAGCAGTAGTGCTCACTGGCAAATTCCAGATGACCCGCGGAGGACCCGCGAGCATGATATCGATAGCAAGAGGAGAGGCAAGCATCGCCATTTTCACCTCATCGCCAGTGGTGGGGACCCTAGTGACATAGTCACTGAAGGCAGGAAGATCAATAGCCTTGAGATAAGACTTCGAAGTGGGAAGCCCGATCCACACGTTGAGCGTATCAGATGTAGGAGTGATAGCATGGACAAAGCCATGGATGACGTTGAGGTCGGCCTCATTGGCCACACCAGAAGTAGCGAGGGATATGCCCTCGGAGACCTTTATCGATCTTGTTGTGAAGCTCGATGAGTTTACTGTCCACGGGGTGAGCCCCAGGGCCAGAGTATTGAATCAAGACCTGCTTGCGGGTAGGTCCAGATGAAGTAAACGAAGGAGCTGCCTTCTGCTTCTTAGCAGGCGGTGGCCCCGTCGGATTCGTGAGGAAGTGTTTGTTGCCAGAGAGTTCTGCCTGCATGGCAAGAACCTGAGGCGCAGGTGGATAGCAAGGGGGGCCACCACCAAGGGCACTACGGCTCATAGCAGGGTCCCTCTGGGACAGCGGGTTGGCTGCAGCCATCGCAGCATAGCTAAGATGACCACTCTTCCAGCCGGCTGGCCGAGGAGGAATGGGAGGCGAAGGCCTCAAATAAGAATCTGCCGGCCTCTTGCAAGGTTGACGGGGGGCAGGGGCACCCCTCGAAGGCGCAGCCGAAGGCTGCAACTTAGAGGGTGCCTCTGCACCAGATGGCGCTGTGAATGCCGGTGCCCTAGTCTTGCCAGTGGACTTCCTAGTTCTGGGGGTGGGGGTCGAGGATAACATCCCAGTGCCCATGTCAGTGTTCATAGGACCCGACCTGGAGGCACCAGGGAGGATGGAGGCCATGGAGGCATGAATCGTCTCCTCATGAGGAGAGACCGAGGCCACGACCGTCGAAGTAAGCTCGTGGACGGTGTGATTACCGTCCGGGTTGAGTGTAGTGGCTTCCCACCATGAAGATGTGTACACCGCTGAGATAAACCCAACGATGGATGATGCGAGAGGTCGAGAGACCTCCGAACCAGCAGTATCCAAGGCCTCGCCACCGGAGTGATGAAACCAGAATGATGCCATCTGGAGAGACTCAGAGAGTCGATGCATCACCTTGTCGTCTGGCTCTGGAGGTGCGGTGGTGCTATCGCGGGTGGAAGGACCTGCAGGGGGGCTTCCTCCCCATACATGTCCTCATCTTGATCGCCAGGATTGCCCTCTTCGCCATAGGGCACCTCACTGTCATCGCCAATAATCAGAGTCACCGATCAGGGTCGATCAGAGATTGGAGTGCGCTGCCTCATCTGCTGAGGGATGGGACATGCATACGTCTTCCTCTGGGGTGAGGGGGATGCAGTAGACTGTGCTGCCTGGACAGATGCAGTGGTAGAAGGGGCCAACGACGCAAGGAAGGCCTCCTGAGCAGCTTGCTTTTCCTCTGGGGTCAGACCAGCCAGAGGAGAAGCGAAAGCGGGCGCCACCCCTGTGGGATTTGGGTTGGGTTTTGGCGGCATTGCCTGCTAGTACTAGAGCGCCCAAGAGCCCTCGATAGAGTGATGCTGTGGGGGACAATGTTGCTGGTTGCTCGATATGTTCTCACGGTTGACCGTAGTAGTTACTGAAAAAGGAGAGATGATTCTCCTTATTTATTGTCATCAGTGTTTCACATTGGTTTCCAGTCCAAGAAGATTTGAGAAAGATAGGGTAAAGGTGGTGTATATTTTGGAACTAAGTGTAAAGTGGTGTCATTAGACATGATCTGATGGGCCAAGACAGTGAGACTAGACATGATCCAGCTGTGTTCAGAGTGATAGTCAGATGTCAGAGGTTGTGGCACTTGTAAGTGTCTAGAATTTCCTGTGTATTGGCACATGACTCCTCTGGTTCCCACATGGTTTTGGTGATTGAATATCCTTCTCAGCTGGTCAAGTACATGACCTGCTTGTTTCAAAGCAGCAACAGACAAGTAAATAACATTTGAGTCACCTCACCATCAATACTGACTTCTCCTCTTCATTGCATCGTGCAGGACTTGAAAACCATGCCTAGATCTATCCCAGACACAACTGCTGCTTTAATGGTGACTGGCACATTCCAGTGCAGTAGCACCCCCCATCAATGGTAAATTGTGTCTGTCCCATACACCTCTCTTTCCACCTAGCTCCACTGTTCCACAAACACCTGCCCTCATCACCCTGGCAACAAGACCATCAGCTCTATTGATGTCAGGAATATCCTCAGTGTGGATGATGTCCCAAACTAGGATGGAGTCAATGGCAACAATGTGCTGCCTCCATCCCTTTCATGCTCCATAAGAGTCCTTTATCAGCTTAAACATCAAGCATGGGTCATCTGTTCCTATCTCCATCACTTATGCATGTCCATCAGCTGTTACTCAGGTGTAACAAATACCATCACACATCATGTACCATGCACCACACACCACCATGCATCACATACATGCACATTTGCCCTTGTTGCCCAACATAGAATAGATCATCATGTGGATGATATAAAATTTGATATGCTGCTTCAATGCTAGTGAAGAGTGAATGAAAAAGAAAAGTGTGTGAAGGAAGCTGGCTGTGTGTGCATGCCACCAGATTGTGACTTTGCTCCTCAGCACACCATCTATTTACATAACATTTCAACATAAACAGAACCCATTGTAATTCAGAAGCACAATACTTTTCATTCCTTCACTGATTCCTTCCGGAATAACTGGATTCTGGAGGAATGGACCAGAATCCACAGGAATGACCAAGATTCTGGACAGGACTTCAACTTGGTGGACTTAGACAGAACTCAGAGAAAAATATCACTTAAAGATTTTGCATCTTTCAGTAATTCAACCCAAAGCCTTGGAAGAAATCCACTAGCTAATATCTCAGACCATTTAACCATTAGACCAGGAAACTATTGCTGACCTATCAAAAACATCAGGACTACATATCCTATCTATCTATAATATATTTATAGATAGTGTAACCAATTCTGAGAGATTTGGGGTCAATGGGGTACCATCAGATTCAGAATTTTAAGGAGATTACAAATATGTATATATCATCTCACTCAGGTAACTGAAATCACCTTATTTGGTTTGTTTTGGGGACTGGGAACTTTTTTCCAAAAAAAGTAGCTGTAGAGCATGCTTCCAGAATCACAAATATATGAAAATTATGTGACCAGCTGCTTTCATTGTCAAGAAAAATGCAAAAAACTCGACCAAAGCTGGCAGTTTTGAAAATTGCATGTGCCAAATATGGAATTTCTTGATTAGAAATAGGTCCCACAGTCTCATTTTGATGTTATGTAAGGGATTTTGGAAATATCTAAAGCTCTTGGGCATCATCAAACAATCCCTGTCATCAGTGTATCACCTCCAATCTGACAGCTCAATAGAAGATTTCAACCAAGAAATTGAAGCATACCTTTCAATTTATTGCTCCCAACACCCAGAAGACTGGAGCAATGCAACACCAATCTTAGAATTTAAGTTAAATGATTGAAGACATGCCAACTGAACCAGGACATCCTTCATACTCATGAACAGCATCGCACCCAGAACTATACCCATTTTCTTCAAGAGAACAAACTTTCCAAAAGTTGAAGCTCATCTCAAACAACTCCACAGAGATAGAGAAGAAGCTCTAGCTGTGCACAAACTCACATGACACCAGATGATAGAATGTTTGAAAGGAGGGACAATTTTCTTCAAAAAAGGCCAGAAGGTTTGGCTTGAAGCAAAAAACCTGAAGACTACCTATCAGACCAAGAAAATTGCTCTAAAACACCAAAGACTCTTCAAAATCCTGGAACAGATAGGTCTGATAAACTACCAGCTGAAACTACCCTGAACTTGAAAGATCCATGATGTCTTCCATGCTGCTCTTCTTACACCATTCAAAGAAACTGAAGCCCATGGACCAAACTTTACATTTCCCCCTTCTAATGTTATCAATAGTAAAGAAGAATGGGAACTTGAAACAAGAAACAATGCAGACACACTCTCTATAAGATCTATTGGAAGGATCGCTCAGATTTGGATATTTCGTGAGAACCCCCAACATCATTCAAACACTCCTTGAAAATGTTGAATGACTATCAACATCATCATAAACTACCACCATCCATCCTGTCCTGAATGCCCTTCAAGCTGCCTTTACCTTCCTCTCCTCTCATTTCAAGGCTAAAAATAACAAATTGATGATCTGAACACTTGTTCCCATACTAAATTGAGTACAAGGGATGCTAATTCAAGAAATATCAGATTTGAATGACCTTGACAACCTCCGTGTAGTCTCATTCAACCACCAAAGTGACTGGATAATAAGGAAAGAATGTGAACTAAAAGAAGCATGAAAGAAAGAGAATAGGAAAAAGATGAAAGAATGTAAGCTGGTACTTCTCAATTCCACAAAACTTCGAGAAGATTCACCTGCCCAAATTGAGTGGGAACAAATCACCACTCTGAATCAGGTACCCTTCACCAGTCTCCTCAACTATAAAGACCTAAAGAATGTCCTCATTTCTTCAACAAGAACACTTGTAATCCCCACTTTCACAATCATCCCTCCTCACCTACAACATGATGATATCAGAGACCCACTCCTGCTTTACTGGTTCTTCCTCTGAGTCCCTTCCTCCCTTGACCCATTGAGAATTCATTGACCTTGTCAAAAATGATATATACTATGCATCTATTCTACAAGCCCATGAAAGATGAAATGTTGAGTGTGCTATGCTCGACATGTTTCATGAGGTCCAATAAACCATACAATGACTGGAAGAAGACATACACATCCTCCAGATGACTCAAGCCAACATATTCCATTTCACTATGAGAGGCGACCTCAAACTACGAACGATAGAAGCATGCACACATACTGATGAAACAGAGTGAGATCAGCAAGCAGAATGTTTGCATCTACATCACACTCTCAAACTACTAACTAAACAAGACACCAGTTGCCTGGAAGCTCCATTGACAACTCCATTCTATAATCATTATGCAAACAGAGTAGTAGAATGCAGCCACTTTATTCTCAGAGAAGCTATTATTAAAGCTTGCCAAGGAGACCTATGCAAATGGCCTGATCACATCACAAAAGTAGTTTTCACTGATCATGTTACTATAGGCTCAGTAACTGGATTTTCCCTATTCCAACTTCTCTATGCCACAGAACCAATCTTACCATTAGATCTTGTAGAAGCTACCTTTTTAGTCAAAGAAAAAGCAGGGATCTCAACATCAGATCTCTTGGCTCTTCAATCACAACAGATTGCCAAACATCCTGAAGACATTGCATAAGCTGTGGCCACACTAAAGCTGTACTTTACAGTGCCCCACCTGTCCACATGCACTCCATGGACTCCATGGAATTCCATGGACAATCTGTGGACTTTTAACTTAATGACATTTTTCTCGTTTTTGATAAAATTAGTCCACGGAAGTCCATGGACAGTCCACACAAAGTCCACACAAAGTCCACACAAAGTCCATGCCCAGTCCAGAGCATGAAATTAGCAATATATATTATGTGTGTGGACTTTTGTGGACTTTCTGTGGACTTTGGACTTTGAGTGAACCTAGACTTACATTAAATTGAAAATACCAAAGTCCATGGACTCTCTGTGGACTTATGTGGACTTGCTATTACAACCAGACATTACAAGTTAATAGATTGATAACATTAAAAAACTATTAGAATACATAAGGAATAAACTACTGAACTAGTCAATTATGTACACAACAGGGCCAGGAGTGGTGTGATCCCACAGCCAGCAGGGGTGATGGAGAGTCAATGAAAGGAGGAAAATGGCAGCAGTGAGCACATTGCGGGGTGACGTGGTGGGGCAGGGCAGAGGTAATGTAGTGGGTTGAGGGGGCTGTGGGTTCGCTGCAGTGTCGTACTTACGGGCATCCATGGGCACTTCACATCAGGCAGTTGGGTGGTGCAGTGCTATCGGTGTCATCAATGTCATCAGGGTGGTGCTGGTGCGAGGCACCAAGGGTGGGCCAAGGGAGGTGGCATCCACGGACCAGCAGTGGTGCAATGCTGCTGGCCTCACGCTGCTGGCCTCACGCCTCTGGCCGGACCTGTTTTCAGGGATGGCTAGGGTCAGCGGATGGTGTCATGTCAGCATCAGTGTCCCCTTTCTCATCATGTTGTCATTGTTGTTGTGACCGCCCACTCGACATCAGAACAACATGGGAGCACGATGTTGTGCTCCTGCTGTCATTGCTATTGTGTGCCCGTCATGGTGGTTGCGCAACCATTGTGGTCATGGTGGGCGGTTGCCTGTGACACTGCTGTCAGGGTCATTTCATGGCCTGGGGCACATGGTATCTGCGAGGAGGTGGGGGTCCCTCGTCATGTCATTGTCACGTCCATCGCTGTCGCTTGTGCCAATTTGGGCTGGCAGCAGCAGCGATGGGGCAGTGGGCAGGCAGACAGCACTGCTGCACGTCTGGCGTCATGTGGCAGATGCAGTGGTGGTGGTCTGTCATGTCCAACACTGCCGTTGATAGGGTGCAGCACGGTCCACCCATGAAATTTTGCGATTTCCCAATCAATCAACCTATTACACTAGGGAAACAAGGGTAGGCAGCATACCTTGTGCTGGCCGACTCGGACTAAGTGGGTTATATGCAGGAAACCACATAACCAAGTACAACAGAAGTAACTATCTACGGTCTGGCAGGCCTAGCTAGTAAGCTCAGAAGTACATGTAGAACTAAGGTTGATGCCAAAGAAGCATGACCTCCATTAAAGATGCTTGTTGTGGGGTGTGTGTGAACTTACTGAATAGTCAAGTAGCCGCTTTTAATAGACCTTGTAATGTCTACTAAAGAGATACTATCAATTCCGACTTGCTTCACTGTTTAATAACTACTTTACTACACTCAAACACCCAAATCAATGTTTAGTTGACTTAGTTTGTCCAAGGGGAGGATAATAGTTTTATAATATCGATACCTGATAGTAGGTGTGCAATAAAAGAAGGTGTTTACTATGTAACGGCTCAGGCAAGGCCTTAGGTGTGTTTATAGTCAATGGGTCGTTTTAAGTCCAATAGACTTGTGTAAATTCTGATCTGGTACTCGGAAACTAGTGCTCTATGCACAAACTGCTAGCTGATCTCATTCTAACTTGTTCTCCAATTGAGAAGATGGCTCTATGCCCTTTACTTGTCTTTACTTTGTCTCAAAAACTCTACTAGTGGAAAGAGGCACGCAGACTCCTTATCTGCCGACACTACAGTTCCTAAACAATGGTCAGAGGTGCGTAGACGCTTTGTCTACTGACACTACAGTCCAGGTCCCCAGATGTCCTTTGACAGAGGGTAGGTTTTGAACAAGTCACTTAGACAGGTTCCTTGGCTTATAACTCTCTTTACTTGTCTTGGTGAATCACTTAGACATGTGTTCTCATCTTAACAGTTCGTTTATATTGTTACTTGGTTTCTTTTTATATTATGGGACTCTCGCTTTGAAGCTACTTAGTACTTAGAGGCGAAACACTTAAGATATAACTTCTTAAGCGCTTGTATCTCGTGGGTGGTAAATTGCTTGTATTCTACGGTGTTACAGGGCTGCTTATATACTACTGAGACAATATACTATTACATAGATGCAATGACAAGAATATAGAGATTTCATGGGCATTCGTGCGTGAGCGGCGGCCTTGTGGAGTACAGTTTCCATGCTCATCTGCTCAATCATGCCTTTTTGGTTGGATCGGGAGCTCAGATCATTGTCAGCTCAGCTAACTTAAGCACCTAACACTTAACCCTCCTCGACCACATGGTATACAGGCTCGTGACCTTTCGTTTTCATTGGTACCTTGTCCTGTCGTTGGTTATTGACTGAACAGAGCATGGAAGCGCCTATGTCTCATCGGAGATGCTCGGGCAATCCACGCACATTCTGTCCGAGATAATGCTTGTGATTAGGGTTGTAACCCTTCATCCTCTGTACCTGATACTCTGGTACCTTCGGCGCACATCTGGGATCTCGCTGTGTCGAGTTATGCACCCCGGAAATCTTCCTGTACCCAGTTATTACCCGATATGGTATGTGTCCCAAATAAAAAGTATCCCTCTGATCTGAGCTTTGATCGGCGTTGCTACAGGCACGTCTATGGGCATCTGCTTTACCCCGGCTACTCCACTGTCCTTGGTGCCTTCGGCAATGTCACGCAACCTGTCCTGTAGTGTGCCTAGATGTCTGTTCTTTAATCTAGAGATCCGCGCCCTCGCTGTATAGGCCGGATGGTTAAGATATTACTGAAAGGTGCCTATTTCCATACACTTCATTAGATGTATTGACTATTATCTCAATAGTTACTAATGATAATGTCTTTATTAAACCGCGCATTCCTCGTTATCTTGCATAGTTTCCTATAGTCCTTAGTAGTCTTGTCATTGTAATGTCCGGACTTGTAACATTTAGACTACAGTATAAGCTTTACTAAGTGCTAAAAATAGCTCAGGTAAGGAGAATAGTAGTCCGTTCACAGCTAGCCGCTCGCAGTCTCTTCACTGTGTGTCCCTGTGCATCAAACAAGAGGCTTCAACTGGAGAAACCCACGTAGAATGAGAATCCCGAAGCCTTGAGGCATGAATAGTTCAATATGGATATGACGTTAGATGCGTCAATCGCAGGCCAAAGGACACATGACTAGGTGGTCCACATTGTCCCATACACCCATCTGTCTGTTATACACATAGAACGGCCAAGTAGTTCGGTTCCGAACAGGCTGAGCGCTCAAAGACCAGCTCATAGTGAAGCATGCGGGAAACACCACCATAGAGGCAGCAGCTCCAACTTGACTGATGACTGTGCTGCACCGGCAAAAAGAAAAACCCATGCTGAATGTGCTGTGCATCCCGATTGGGCAATAATGTGTCTAAAAATGGACCCAACTGTATTGACCCAAAGACGGTGTTCTGCGACATAGCAGTTCATCCTTGAAACCAAAACATATGCCAGAAAACGGGGACTCACCAGTTACTGTTACCGAGCAGACCCATAATCACGACACCATGAACCAGTAGCAGTAGCGCTATTAGACACATAGAATCATATGCAACATGTAGAGGCTTGGCACTCAGTAGGTATAACATATGCTTGTAACGCACGTAGTAGGGGAGACAATCCACCCCACAGTTGATGCTTTAAAACCAGTGAAAACACTTAAGGGAATGATTTAACCTCATCGCACCAGACTAGATTTAATAAAGACCAACATTTGACACTTCAAAACAGCTTTGCTATCACTGCAAGTTTGAGGAGTAGTTAACCAGAGTTTGATGCGTGTTTCTGTAAAGTGTAGTGTGCACCCGTTGTGACCATGTGAAAGTCATAGCGTGATTCCATTGTGGTAGCATGAAAGTCATAGTGCATACTCATCGCGGTCACTGCATGAAAGTTCCAGGTTGTTAAAGTCAAGTTAAAGTCAAAAGTTTGTACCAGTTGTCAAGTTAAAGGAAGTCCGAGTTCGGCATTGTTTGAGTTAGAAAGTCACCAAACCAGTTCTACAGAACTAAAACCCGCCCCATACCAAAACCTGCATAGACTTGTTTACAAGTCGAAGCACTTCTCCTTTTTCATACTTTACCCCTGAGACTCGCACACAAGACTATGTCTAGTCAAGTTGTTGGTTTTGTGGTTTGGTTGTGTTGAGTGTAGAGTTCTTTCTGCACCACTAGCTAGATGTAGATGAAACCTAGCACTTTACTGTCGGCATCATTTCAATGCCCAGCGGGCACATTACATCTGCAGGGGATGGAGTGGGGGGTTAGCCGTCATTGTGGTGTCGTCATTTATGATGTACCTGGTGGGCCTCCCATTGCTGGGTCTCTCCTTCGTGTCTAGCACCCCCCCGCAGCATGTTTTTCCTCACGTGCTGCATTGTCACATTGTCCTGCTGAGTAGGCTCTGTGTATCCACACTGTCGTCATCATTGCGTGGTGCACTGGTGGCAACTGCCATCGCCGTCGGTGTCAGTGTCATGGTCACAGTGGTCATGGTGGTCATGGTTGTGGTTGTGCGGTGTGAGTGGGTGGTCCGCGTGGAGGGGGATGGTGGTGGGAGGGAAGAAATGTGGTGATGTGGCGACATTGCAGCTGTGTCACCATCACATGGCACCCGGTTGCCGATTGGCAGATGCCGGTCAGTATGTATACAACTGAATTTAATATTTTCAAAATACCAATTTGACGCAGGTGGTTAGAGCGCAGCAATACTAATATTACATTAGTTACCAGTTCAAGTCCCCCATATGGCACTTTATTTTTTGCCATATTAGTAATATGGTAAAGGCAAGTCCACAAAATTCATGGCATTGTCCACAGACAGTCCATGGAGTCCACACCCAAAATGGACATTGTGTGGATTTTTTGTGGACTTTTCATGGACTTTTTGTGGACTGAAAATTGCAATTTGGCAGGTGTTTTCACCAAAATCAAATGTGAAAAGAAATTGTAAAAAGTCCACAGATTGTCCATGGAGTCCATGTGGAACAGATGGGGCAGTGTAAAGACCTCCACTAAAGAAAGCACTATTTGCATCTAAAGAAATTTTTGAAAAGTGATTTAGAAAGTATCTTGCAAAAAATACATACCAGCTAGGAAAATTAATACTGGTTTGGAATATGGCTATTGAAATGTCACACAACAGGAAGCATAAACCATGATATTTGGGACCTTACAAGGTATACCAAACCACCAAAGGAGGAAATTATAAACATGAGAAAATGGAACACTACTAAGAAACACATATGGTGCTTTCTGCCTACTACCCTACATCACATGAAAGCATGCATTTATGCATAAGAATCTACAGGAAGACTCAGAAACAGAATTGGGCTCAGATAATCTTGATCACTCAGATTAGCCTTCAAAGAACAGTCAAGAAAAATAACTGCAACCAAAAAAAGTTGATGAAGCATGTAAAAAAATCCATACTTTTTTTCTTTCTAAACCAAAATGTCCAGCTGCTCCTTATTCATACTATGCACCCAAGAAACCCTTTCATTAGACTCATACTACATACCAACTAGCTGATTCTTGCATAACCTTTCCATCCCTGCCTCTCACAATAACAATACATTCAATTACCCTTCAATCATTGTGACTGACATTGATAAGCCATCACCATCATTATGATGCTCTTCATTGAACACCTCTCTTTCTTACCTACCTATGGTGTACCTTGCTGAAATGCCCAAGGTTCTAATCTCTCAAATGAAAACACCTGCTACTATCATTCACTCTTTGCCCTATAGATCACAGGATGAGCTAGACCACTTCACCACTCAAATCACTAACAAACTATGCTCTGTGTTGCCACCTAATGACTCTACTATGGAGCCTTCAGGAGATAAAGAATGTTTCTATGCCTCTTCTTTGCCATTAACTGGCTGGCCTGATGATACACATCCCTTCAACTATCATTGCTACATTCCTGGGCTACGTTGGAAGAAGCTTAATGATGTCTACAAAAAGAATCAAATCAAACCTGCACCCCTTTTTATTCCTTCCAATGCCATAATCATCATCACATTTGCTCATGCCTTTCATTCTACCATATGGCAGTTCATTCTCGATACCAAACACCTTAGGCATATGACAGATCTACAAGTTGAAACTCCGGTCATTTTCTTGGAGAATAAGGATAATCCTATAAACTGACAATATTGCTACCACCTCACTCACATCTGGCTATATGGAGAACATTAAAGTTACATCAAGACCATCACATTCAATGTCGACAACACTATTCACACTGAAGAAAGCATTAACATGCCTCCTACCATCTTCCTTATTCAGTACTTTACATTGTCTCACAGACTCCGGGTGGAGTCCAGGGACTCCAGATAATTCTGGTGGAGTCCAGGTGGAGTCCAGATAGAACATACTTAACCTTGCATATTTCCACTTTGAAGGAACAGAGTCCATCTGGAGTCCCGCCAGACTCCATCTGGAGTCCTCATGGAGTCCTCATGGAGTCCAGACAGAGTCCAGATGGATTACAGTATATTTGAGCCACAAGAAAAAAAACCTCTAACTTATTATTCCCAATGAAGTCCAGGTTGCAAAGAAATAATTTAGGAACTAAACAATTTTTTGGAGCTTATAAATAAAATTCAACTAAGCTATCAGTGAACTATACAGTTTAAATAACCATCAATCATTTGTAAATACTAACATATGTCAATACATTAAAATACACTTCTTTTTGCTTGATTCCTTCAATCTTCTACATCCCAATGTCTTTCTACAACATTTTCCTCACTTTTATCCCCTTCATCATCTTCATTGTCATCAATCTGATGAGGTGTTTCCCTCTGATCTTGTTTTTGAATAACATCCTGGGTGTGATAAAAAAGTATAGCATGCAAGAACCAGTCAAAATTTCCAGTTTTCATTTGTTTAAGAATTGATTCAAAGCCACCAAGCCATGAATTTAATTGTTCACGTGCCTAGTATGTTGTCAATTTTATATACAGAATTTTAAATTTAATAGAATAACATACCTGTGTATTGAAGGCTTATTGGTAATATAGCCGTCCCAGTTTATCTTCAGTCATTATAGAGCAGAGCCATTTAATGGACCAGAATTGCACCATGTACAACATAAGTAGTCTGATGTTTGATGATTGATATAATCAGTACTTTACCCTCCTCCACCTATTCCTGGTGGACTCCACAGACTCCGCATAAAATTGGCGGAGTCCAGATGGACTCCTGATGGACTCTATATGGAGTCTGGTGGAGTCCACATGGAGTCCACATGGAGTCTGGTGGAATCCACATAAACTCCACATAAACTCCGGATGGACTCTATATGGAGTCCACAAATGACACAACTTCAACTGGTGGGCTTAGACAAAACTCAGAAAAAAAAAATCACCAAAAAGTTTGCATCTAACAGTAATTGAACCCAGAGCTACCAGAAAGCTATTAGAACAAATCATTTAACCACTACACCAGAGGACTTTGTTTAACCAAGCAAAAAGAGCGCCCTATATACCTTCTTTTCTCTAATATATCTATCTATTTTGTGACATTAGTCATGAGATTCAGGGTCAAGTGAGGTACCATCAGATTCAGAAATTTAAGAAGATTCTAGATACACATGGACCAGGTTATGTCAGCATGATATATTGCCTTATTTGGCTGGTCCCAGGTACTGTGGGAATTTTTTGCCAAAAAAAGGTAGTTGTAGAGCCTACTTCCAAAACTCTGAATATGCAAAATCCTATTAATAGATGCTTCGGTTGGTGAGAAAAATGCAAAATACTCGACCTAACACGAGTCTTTTGAAAATTGCACTTGCTAAATTTATTGATTACAAAAAGATCCAACAGTGCCACTTTGATGTCATTTTATACAGTTGCTAAAAATAACAGTATTTCCAAAAAAGGAAATCACCAGACTCCTGTTGGATCATCTGGACTCCTGTTGGACTCCATCTGAACTCCTGGGACTCCTGTTCCACTATAAAACCAGTGGACTCCAAGGACTCCACATGGAGTCTCCAGAGTTTGTCCAGACTCCATCTGGACTCCACCAGGAGTCCGGCATAAAATTTGGCTGGCGTCTCAGCCAAAAAATAGTCCACCTGGACTCCATATGGACTGTTTCACTCCACCGGAGTCCATCCAGAGTCCACCAGGAATAAGGGGGGGAGGGTAAAGACCTCAAATCACCTGATCCAAATATTGAATTTTCTAATTGGGAATATGTCTTGGCACACTATCCAATTTTATTTCAATACCACAGACAGGTACTGATGTCTATTTCTATATATAGACATCAGAAATCACCAAATCATAATGCATTTCTATTCCATTCCAGTGGAATATCTGGTTGTTCCATTCCAGCCATTTCACTCCTGTTGCATTCTGGTCAACATTCTAGTGGAATCTCGGAATTTGCCCCTTTTTCAAAAAATTTCAACATTTTGGCAGGATATTCCACCGGATTCCACAGGATTCTGGTAGGAATAGGGGGGCACAGCAAAGACCTCCTTCTTGATGTTCTCCTCAGCTGTTCCATTCCAGAACAGGTTCTCCACCATGCAATTCTTTCATTACAAGTGTTCCCAAGCTGCTTTGAGCCAAGCTGCTAAGTTGTCACCCTCCAAATACATGGGAGTAAAAGTCAGGGTGTTTGTGTCATCATGCCCACTCGCATTGGCATCATGTCTTTTGACCTGCTTGCCAGCACCAACAACACCATAATTATGGCCTCCACTGCCATCACATCTGTGAGCACCATCATCATGTGCTCCCACAACATCACACCCATGAAAGAAACATCCACCTCATAGACCACCTCTCTTGATGGTGACAGGACAATCACTATAGGTGAGATGAAAGTCGTGAACATGGTACTCATGTCATAAAAAGGCAGTGGGGAAGGGACATCACTTCGTATTGGTGTTAAAATGAAGCACATTGTCATGTATAGCTTTATAGTCTGCCAGCCATAAGTAGTTGATGATGACAAACTTGTTGGCCTGAAAGTAATGAAGATGAGGATATGCATGGGTTTTGCTGGATGACACTACACCTCAGAATTCCACTGAATATAAAACCAATAATTAACAAAGGCTGAATGGTGCATGGGGCACATAAGGATTCCATTGCAGGATTCTTGACTAATAGATTTGGCATTGTTTGAAACATGAACGGTATGTACCAACCTCACCTCAAGAAGTCAGACATGATGAAGGAGCTTGTGACTGGCCCTTTTACTTACTTTTTTTTTTTGCTATGCATTCTCTGGTAGATCAGGTACATGCTCTAAAACTGTGTTCTATTTCTTGAATATTTATATTAAAGCTAGGTGTAGCCCAGGCTCCACATGAACTTTCACTGTAACTCTCTTTCAGAAAAAAAATCATGAATAGCAAGTGGAGATGAGCAACTTACAGTGCTTGGTTCAGTAAGGGATATGATATGGCAATGTTCCAGTGTTTCAATGTCTCTATGACTGCACATAATACAGACACCATTAACATGCCCATTTATGCTTGTGTTAAATGTGGTGGTGTCTGACAGCTGAGTAGTATTGTAGTCATGCCAACAGTCAGTGAAAATAACATTGGGAGTGGATGGGAGTGGCAAAATGACAGTTGGAGTGAAAGACATGATGAGTGATTCAGATATTCAGTTAGTTAGTCTCATTTCCACAATATCATGTGACATCACTGTTCTACCCAAATCTTAGGAGACAACCATTATGTTCCTCTAAATTGTTGTCCAGTGCAAGAAGTCTGGAAGTGATGACTGAATCTGAGTGAGTCCTACTGCTTCCTTCCTTACTTTTTACTTTTCATACTGACAGCTTGACTACAGACTATGGCATTTGGTGAGTAAGATTACCTCTTCTTACAGCCTCTCTATTAGTAGAAGAAAAACAGTGAAGGTCAATTTTATATGTAAAAAGAAGAATAAAATCTACATTTAATTTAGCTGAGCATCAACTATCTTGAGATACTCAGCTTGAAGCAAACCTTCAAAAGTTTCTTTCCTAAGACCATGAGAATCTCATTATTAGTTGGAGTGTCACAGTTTTTTATAACAAGATACAGATTGTATATAGGCTTGAAGTTGGTACAGATATGAATCATACCTGGTGAGGAAAGTTAGAATGAAAATAATGTGACACAAAAAAAAAACACTGTGAAGACTATGATTCATTGTCTTCAAGATAGTGAAAATCTTGCAGGTGCCATGATAACACTGGTAATGTTTGTTGCCTAGCCATCCTTGGTTTCTGTCCATCCTCTAGTTCAAGGTCTCCAAATTTCTTGCTGTTGACATTCTATACTTTATAGAAGAAATAAATAGGACTTTGTTTGAAGCTATTTTATAAAAGTAAGTTAGTACTGTTATAAAACCAAAGGCCAGAATGTAATACCTTCTTCAGAATGGCAGCCTTTGAGGTTGGTGTGGCTAATGGCACTATTGAAATGTCATCCTTTGTGTTATCAATCACTTTACACTGACATTTTTAAGCTGCTTTATCTTCTTGTCATCTACTTTTGATAATGGCTTTCTGCCAGCTAGGAATAGTTTTTGACAGAAGAGAATCTGTGAGCTGTAAGAAGATTATGAGATAACTGGCAGGGAAATAAGAAGAGCAACATAGTGCAAATGGAAAAATAAAATATACAAAGAGGGTTGCTTCCAGAAGCTATAGGCACCATGACATCCTTATTATAATACAAAGTCATATTCTTTGCTTTCTTCAAAGTTCCATCAGAATTGAGTGCATTTCCACCTAGCTTTAATATAAATATTCAAGAAATAGAACACAGTTTTAGAGCATGTACCTGATCTACCAGAGAATGCATAGCAAAAAAAAAGTAAGTAAAAGGGCCAGTCACAAGCTCCTTCATCATGTCTGACTTCTTGAGGTGAGGTTGGTACATACTGTTCATGTGAATATGCAATAATAATTGACAGAATTGTGGAAAGACTGCATGATATGCCAAAAAAAGCTCGATGTCATTGACTGTTGTATCATCAGTTGAAAAATGAATAGAATGGAACCATTGGGCCAAATAGTGGAGCCACAAAAACTGTGACATAATGTTGATTCTTGATGAGGTGTCTCAAGCAATTGAGATGCATATGGGATGTATGGCTTCAGTGGTACCAAAAATGATGAAAACAGTCTTATAGAAAGAACAGCAATGCAGAACATGGCAGTGCAACTTCCTCAGAGTGCAGTGTAATGCCCTCAGAGTTGGAGCAAAATAACACAGGGGACATGTCAAACAACTTCAAACCTGTAAAATTTTTTCATAAGTCACTTGCTCACTTACTGAAAAACTTTACAGGCTTCCATGAATCAGGCCACTTATTGAACCACCTCCCAAAGAGAGGCAGTACAAGTCAAGTGAAGAATAATAACTCAGGATTGTGTCCCTCTTATTAATTAATCATATAGAAGTAAAGGTTGTAAATTGTCTGAATTAACTCACAACTACAGAGCATAACTACCTGTGATAGAATGAGTAAAAGTGATGGGACATTGATAGGATGAGCTGCAAGACAGCTTTTCAAAGTTTCTATTGTATTGCAAAATGTTACCTGGCAGATGCAAACAGACAGATAAAGTGAAAAAAGCTTACTAGCATGTCATCAATAACCTTCTGTAAATCTTCTACAACCATTGTATAGGGGAAAGGAAGAGCTTTTGGGCAGTACTTTGCTGTGCCCCACTTATTCTGCTTGGAATGACTGGAATCCAGTGGAATGAGACTGGAATAGACTGAAATGGAACCAAAATCCACTGGAATGGACTGGAATACATTGTATTTTGTTCAATTTAGATGTCACATGTCACAGGCCCTTGAATTTGTCAAAAAAGTCACACCTGTTTAGTATCCCAAGCCCTTTGTCCAAAAACCACCCAGCAAAAATCAAATCTAAATATAGAAATTTAGGGTCCAAAATCATCTAAAACAAGTTGCGAAAACCACAGGTCCACCCTAATCTGGCAGGTGTCTGAAACCAAAAATTCAGGCACAGGAGTCACATGTCACACCTGTGTGACCTGTGCAAATTGCCTCCTTTATATACCCTATTTGTCTATTTGAGATACATATGTTATGTGACTGACTCGTGAGTGATTTAGAGTCAATAAGGTACCATCAAATTCAGAATTTTGAGGAGATTCTAAATATATCCATATTATGTGTCTCAGAAAGGCAATATTACCATATTCAGGCTGTTTTGAGGACTGTGGGAATTTATGCCTAAAAAGATAATCATAGCACCTGCTCTGAAACTTGTGTACTTTTAGAAATCATGTGATCTGCTGCTTTCATAAATGAGAAAACTGCAAAAAACTCGACCAAACCCGAGTCTTTTCAAATTCACCTGATCCAAATATTGAATTTTCTAATTGGGAATATGTCTTGACACACTATCCAATTTTATTTCAATACCAGACAGGTACTGATGTCTATTTCTATATATAGACATCAGAAATCACCAAATCATGATACATTTCTATTCCATTCCAGTGGAATATCTGGTTGTTCCATTCCAGCCATTCCACTCCTGTTGCATTCTGGTCAACATTCCAGTGGAATCTTGGAATTTGCCCCTTTTTCAAAAAATTTCAGAAATTTGACAGGATATTCCACCGGAATGGCCCTATATTCCACTGGATTTCACTGGATTCCGGTAGGAATAGGGGGGGCACAGCAAAGACCTCGAAAGATCACCTCCTCCTGTGCTCCCTATTGCCTCTTCTGATGGTATCTCTTCTTGTAGCAAAGAGAATCGTGTTTGACATAAGAACATGCATGTTAATTGATTGTATACACATGTTAAATATGTCTTAAAAAATTACAGCAAATGAGAAGCTGCAGCGATCAACTCAGTTCTGGCCATGGAGACTCTATCCACAGAAACATTGCCCATGCCAGAAATCCCCTTTGCCTCTTCCGATGATATGCCAGAAATCCCCGTTGCCTCTTCTGATAATATGCCAGAAATTCCTGTAGCCTCTTATGATGATGAGCCTGCTAGAAATTCAGAGGATAAAGAAGCCTCACATGTAGCAGATTTACACCAGAAGGTACTCAATTGGGCTGACTCATTTTATGTGTCCACTTCCAATGATTCAGAAGGATACGGCTGCACTATACCAATGCATATGTCGAGGTTGAAAGCCATCCATTCTGAGGAGTATCAATTACTCAAGGACATTAATGAATTCCTTTATTGTCTGCCTTGAGATCCTGCCAACCATGCTCGTTGCATGCTTTGGATTATAGAGATAGTCCAGAGCCTTTCTTTTGGAACCAGTGTTATTAGTGTAACCATGGACAATGGGTTAGGACTGAGCGGGGCAAAGTTGTTTGGGATATAATCTATCAGCATAAGTTTACAGAAGTACATGCCATGTAACTATTCTTGACTACTACAACTTGGAAGTGCATCTATGGGACATATCAGGAAAATATAGCAAGAAGTCCAAATTCTTATGTGGTGCTGCCTCTCGGCATTGGGTGCCTCAATAAAATTGACGCTATGCTGAAGGTGTGCCATTGCTCATTACACTAGAGAATGACCTTAAGGACAATCAATTTAGATGGAACATTGGAAATCTGAGTGAAGAACCATAGGGTGCACAGCTTTCAATTTTCAAATAAAGTTTTTTTTATCTCTTTCAATCACTTCCGCCATTTCATTCTTTCTACACAGCTGAAACTGAGGGTCCAGTGTGTCGAGATGATACACTGTGCACAGGAGGATGCACCCAAATGTGCATGAAGCAGCGGATATAGCCTGGTCACCTGTGGAAGAATGGCTGTCCCTTGAGCAAGGACGCACTTATTTCACTCACATAGGGAATTGCACAGGTAACCCTCAGGTATCTCGGTGCCTACCCATACCCGTACCCATGGCAACCCATACCCATGACCCACATGGGTTTACCCATCAAAATGCGGCCCAAAATAGCCAAAACGGTGAGGAGGCCGAGGGTGTCTGTAGAGGTCCTGAGCTGGTCGCGTGCTCGGACGATGCAAGAAGAATGATATATAGTCTACTACAAACATGCGTGTCTATGTATGGGATGTCACGTGATTGCCTGGAGAGTTGGGCCTAAGCCCAACACTCCAACGGTCAAGAATTGGGTGAGATATACTCAATTTCGCAATATTTCAGTGTTTTGAGAATATATCACCCAAAACTTAACCGTTTTGGGTGTTCCAGGGGCTTGTTTAAAAGCCCACAGGTACCAGAATCCATACCTGTACCCGTACCTATTGATACCCTTACCCGTGACCCGTGTGGGTCATCCGAACCCATGCATTTCCCTACACTTGTGCTTGCACAGGACACTACTCTGTGCCTCCTATCCTGTGTGGCTGGAAATATCGATCTGCAGGATCAGGCTTATCTTCTTTTATTCAAAAACGGGCTCTCTATCACATGATTTTTCCCCTAATTTCTTGGCCCTGGTGATGCAGAAGGACATGTGCGCCAGGAAAATCCAACTTGTGCAATCTCTGGTGTGTCATCTCTGTGAATTTGCAATAGTCTGCAGGACTAGCAGGACTGTAGACAGGAATGATTTGGAACATTTTTCTGTTCCTCTTGCACAGTTTCCAACTTTTTGGTCAACCCCCGAGTTTGTGAACAAAAAATGTACCCAACGCATATGTGTAAGTAGTACCCAGCATGTTAACAGGTTATAACTTTTGGACTAACAGTCTCTTTGTGTTGTCTTAGCACACCAGGCAAGCCTTGTCAAAGCAAAGATTAAAGCAGAGAAGGTGTGGAAAGAGAATTGTCAGCGCAGAAATTATTGTCATTTGTCAATCTTTTATTACAGATCGAATAAGAACTCACTCACAAAATATAGCGAAAGAAATTGGAAGCTAAGGCTGCCCTCAAGAAGGCAACAGAAGACCTCGAGAAAGCTGGGCATTCAACCTGCCAGTTCTGTTGATCCGATGTCTAGTTCATTGGTGTCAGCGCCTCAAGAGTAAAGGATTTTTTTGTATCTATGAATAATTGACTGACCTATACATGATCATTAGAGAAATGCCTGTGGAGACACAACCAACAGTGTCTCCTGACTTGCCCAGTTTTGGCACTGTAGATGGAAAATCAGCCCAACTGCTTGAGTAAGAAACTTCTTTGTATATATAAGCAGTTTACTGATCTGTAAACCATTAGCCTGGGGCCGCCTGCAATGGTGCACCCATTGTTGTCTATGGATTCGACTGGTTTTGATGCAGAGATGAATTTCGAGGAAACATCATCCCAAATATCATCGTCTGAGGATTTGACAAGTATTGACTCAGATATGAGCGTCAAGCTAATGTTATCCCAGAAAGTCAAAAAAATGATAGCAGAACATGAGGAGGAACAACATGGATGAGCTGTCCCTCAGCAGCCTGTTCAATCTGCGAGTGTGGCAGAGCCTATAGACAGCTGGATACTCCAACCTGAACAGTAAGGATATGGCTTTGTTTGTGATTAGGAATAATTTATTGACATTTACCTTGTTAGGGCTTTGAAGATGGTCATCGAGCCAAAATTGTCTGATGTGGTGGTGATCACTTGCATCAATGGCGAGGTATGTTTTTAAAATTTTATTAGATGAAAAGAGAGCTTATGTACATTTAAGTACAGTCACTAGCAACACACCACCCCAACCACAGAGCCAAGACAAAGCGAAGGGTGTTCAACTCCTGCAAGACAGCATCAATGGCCAGGGAAGGTATATTTTTATTATTTCATTAGATGTAAGGGGAGCTTATACACACTTCAGTATGGTCACTAGCAACACACTGCCCTAATCACAGAGCCAAGATGAAGCGAAGGGCGTTCAACTCCTACAAGATGCACACTATGCCTTTCCCACTATCAGTTTTGAAGACCAGAGAATGGAGCACATGGAAGGCATTGAAAAAGAGCTGAAAGACATACAGGAGATCCTGACAGAGATGAAGGAGGAAGTCAATACCAGGACGGAGGACAAGCCAAAGCCAAAGAAGAGAAGGCAGCAAAAGCGAGATGCAGCATCGGATAATTTCTGGGAAATGGATGAAGATACACAGAAAGCTGAGCAGGGTGAGTTCACCTTTAATTAATTATTGAGTACAGCAGATGATGCCCCGATTTTGCAATCATTTTGCCCAACCATGCGCGCTTCTTTCATCCAATACATCAGTTTCAGCATCAAAAATTTCAGGCAGTACATGCTGAAAGAACCAATGGAAAGGTTGCTGCTCAAATCAGACGTGTCTCAGGCAGTCCATGCCTTGCAGGTGGAGGGAAGTCTGGGCTCTGAGTGGATGATGGTAATATGGTACATTCTATTTCCAGCACATGTACTGTACTTTTCTGACACCCAGGTAATGTTCTAGCCTTCACAAGGATAGTCGCTATACCACCCAGGCTTTTGCCCCAGGGAATGGCCCTTACCTGGGAGGTGTGCATATTTATCTGGATGGCTGCAAGCCCCTGGCATTCCAGCAACAGAAGAAGGATGCCAAGGATAACCGCTGGAGAAAGATGACACTATCAGATGTGGAACTTCGGTACAGCCTCGAGGATATTTGGTATGTTGTCCATTTTTCTGTTTTTCATGCCCACCTTTAAGTAACAATTTAGCTAGATCATTTCGCATTTGTAGTCCTGCAGTAGTTGATATCAATTTCTGTTGTTGTTCACAAATCTACACGGCTGATTTATTGTGTTTCTATCATATAAAACCTAAGTTCTTTCGTTCCTGGTGAACGAACACAATATGCCTATGGTGTGTTCCTGAGGAACTAAATGTGTTATATATATATCTGTTTTCCAGGAACTACATATAACTACACGAGTTTATGGTGTGGCGCACATACGTGGTGCTGGAATAGACGGTGGAAGAGGAATATTGTGTGAGAGGGTCAGGCTAGGCTGGTCCATTGGAAATCGTCCAGATCCAGTAACCTCAAGCATCTCAATGAGAGGGGAAAGACTTGTTGAAGTAGACGCAGGGAGGTCTTTACCCTGCTCCACCTATTCTTGGTGGACTCTGGATGGACTTCAGCGGAGTGGAGTAGTCCATGTGGAGTCCATGTGTGCTTTTTTTTTGGCTGACAGCCCTGCCAAATTTTATGCTGGACTCCTGGTGGAGTCCAGATGGAGTCCTGACAAACTCCGGAGACTCCATATGGAGTCCCTGGAGTCCGCTGGTTTTATAGTAGAACAGGAGTACCAGGAGTTCAGATGGAGTCCAACAGGAGTCCAGGTGGTCCAACAGGAGTCTCGTGATTTCCTTTTGGGAAAACACTAGTTATTTTTAGCAACAATGTGAAAATTACATACTATTACATAAAATGACATCAAAGTGACACAGTGGAACCTATTTATAATCAAGAAATTCCATATTTGGCAGGTGCAAATTTCAAAAGACTCACGTTCGGTCGAGTATTTTGTGTTTTTTTTACCGACCAAAGCACCTATTGATATAATTGTTGCATATTTAGGGTTCTGGAAGCAGGCTCTATAACTACCTTTTTTTGGCAAAAAGTTCCCACAGTACCTGGGACCAGCCAAATAAAGCAATATATCATGCTGACATAACCTGGTGCATGCATATCTAGAATCTCCTTAAATTTCTGAATCTGATGGTACCCCACTTGACCCTGAATCTTGTGACTAATGTCACAAAATAAATAGATATATTAGAGAAAAGGAGGTATATAGGGTGCTTTTTTTGCTTGGTTAGACAAGGTTCTCTGGTGTAATGGTTAAATGGTTTGTTTTAATAGCTTTCTGAAAGCTCTGGTTTCAATTATTGTTAAATGCAAACTTTTTGGTGATATTTTTTTCTGAGTTTTGTCTAAGTCCACCAGTTGAAGTTGCGTCATTTGTGGACTCCATGTGGACTCCACCAGACTCTATGTGGAGTCCAGGTGGACTCCACCAGACTCTATGTGGAGTCCAGGTGGAGTCCATATGGACTCCACTTCTTCATAGTGGAGTCATACAGTTTTTTTCTGATTCTATATGAAGTCCATCCGGAGTCCATCTGGACTCCACCAATTTTATATGAAGTCCATGGAGTCCACTAGGAATAGGTGGAGTACTGCCATATAGGATTGAGCCCAAGACTAGCACATTGAGGAAATCCCAGGAAGAGAACATAACAAAGAAGATGTAGGCAGACAAGCAGAAAGCACAGACCACAAAGCAGGCATGGACAATGATCTACAATGTGCTGTTGCCAGAGGCAAAGATGGCAAAGGCAAAGGCAGTAAAGACAAAACAGGATGTGTCTCAGCAGAAGGACATCAATAAAAGACAGCAGAAGGACATCAAGACCCAGGCTGCTGCTAATGCAAGTTGCAAAGTTGTCAACAGAAAGAATGCTGTGACTGCCCAGACTGTCTACTTCCAAGCTCAAGGGATGCCAGCATGTGGAGCAGACTACACAATCTAGAGCCATATAGAACATGCAAACTCTTTTCTCAAGCAACAAATGCAGGCATCTTCTTCCATTCCACAATCAATCTGTTTATCTCCTGGTAATAATAACCCAAGTCACTACAGAGGGATTTATCAAAGGAAATGAGAAGATAAAACTTACAACAGCATGAATCAGCAGGAATAAAAGTAAATGTGAATGCCATAGTCAGTAATGTTCATGAAGAAGAGGGACAGATGAAGATGGAGAGAGAAAAGTTCAATATGAGTCATGTAATTATGTATTATGTAGCAAATATGGCCAATTTCATGACTGGCTTTATGCTGCACTTTGTACACAACTCTGCTGGCTTTGTGATGGACTTTGTCAGTACTTTACCCTTCTTCATCTATTCCTGGTGGACTGTATGGATTCCGCATAAAATAGGTGGAGTCCAAATGGACTTCTGATAGACTCTATATGAAACAAAAAAAAAACTGTATGACTCCACCTGGACTCTTCACATGGACTCCATATAAACTCCAGATGGACTCTATATGGAGTCCACAAATGACGCAACTTCAACTGGTGGACTTGGACAAAACCCAGAGCTACCAGAAAGCAAGCAGAACAAATCATTTAACCACTGCACCAAAGAACCTTGTTTATCCAAGCAAAAAAGCACCCTATATACCTCTTTTTCTATAATATATCTATCTATTGTGTGACTAATGTCACAAGATTCAGAGTCAAGTGGAGCACCATCAAATTCAGAAATTTAAGGAGATCCTTATGCACCAAGTTATGTCAGCATGGTATATTGCTTTATTTCGGTAGTGCCAGGCATGGTGGGATATTTTTGCTAAAAAAGGTAGTTATAGAGCCTGCTTTCAGAACTCTGAATATGCAAAAATCGTATTAATAGGTGGTTTGGTCAGTGAGCAAAATACTCATCTGAATGTGAGTCTTTTAAAAATTGCACTTGCTAAATATGGAATTTGTTGATTACAAATAGATCCCACTGTGTTACTTTGATGTCATTTTATGTAATAGTATGTAAATTTCACATGGTTACTAAAAATAACAGGCATTTCCAAAAAAAAAAAATCACCAGACTCCTGTTGAACCACCTGGACTCCTGTTGGACTCCATCTAAACTCCTGGGACTCCTGTTCCACTATAAAACCAGCAGACTCTGCACTCCTGGTGGAGTCCAGCATAAAAATTGGCTGAAAAAGTGCACATAGACTCTACATGGACTCCACCACTCTGCCGGAGTCCATCCAGAGTCCACCAGGAATAAGAGGGGAAGAGTAAAGACCTCTAAGCCTGTGAAGACAAGAATAACCTAAGTCATAGTTTCAAAAATGTAGCTCAAGGTTCGAAGTTTTCAAGGTGCTTGCAAGCACTTTAGAAAGTCAAGTGAGTCAAGACAAGAGAATAGATTCTCAAAAACTAGCTAAAGAATACAAGCTAGTCTACTCATGTATATATACTGGCTGGAGAGCCAGGAGAGATAAGTAAAATGTGTTAGAGATGTGTATGAAACATGCAAGAGGCTTATCATATCAATGGTGGATGTGGAGCAGATATAAGTGAAATAAATAAAAGGGAATCAGTGGAGAAAGGCTATGCTAGATAAGTGGTGGAGTCTGAGATGTGGATGGAGTGTGCATAGCCAAGTGTAAGTAGAGAAAAAATATGTGCATATGTGCATATAGTCCATGACTAGGCATGATTGTAACATTACTCTCCTTCAAGTCTTGAAGACACCCACATTTTCAGCCTCTTCCTTTGTCATCTATGGTGTATTGGTCCAAGACATCATCTATGTAGAAGCAAGTATGTCTCAAAGTAGCCTTTTTACTTCCACCATCTTCTTCATCACTGTGATATTGTCCTTCATGGCTCCTATATGATCTGGACTTCTGATGGAGTCCAGCATAAAATTTGGCTAGGCTGTTGCCAGCAGGATACAATGCCTCCACTGCATCCCTCACAGATGCACCGTGCTGCAGGCACATAAAATGACGCTGACATCACACATGGCCCACTGCAACCACAACCATCTTGTGACAGGTATGCCACAGCACCAACAGCGGGAGCCTGACATCATGCTCTCATGTCGTAACAACCACAATGGACGATGCGACAACAAATGACATGACAATGAAAGCAACAGATAATGCTATGACAATGGAAACAATGACAAGGCCACAACCAATGCCATGATGATAGAAACAATGACAAGGCCACAACTAATGTGATGACAATGAGATGACAACCAACAACAATTAATGAGACAATGACCGATGAGATGACGACTGATGAGACAATGATGGGCGATGACATGACAATAGTTGACATAACAATGGGTGATGATGCGATAACTGACAACACGACAATGAATGACCGACAATGCAACAATGGATGACCTGATGACCAATGACTGACAACAAACAACCTGACAACTGACAACCTGACAACAGATGCAACAACCTGATGACACCCCTGTAGATGCCCCCGTAAATGCACAAGCATGACAAGAACTGTCAATGACACTGCCACTGTATTGCCAGCACCAATGCCAGCAATGACAATGATGCCGTGGCCGCAGGAGGGCTGGCCCAATGTCAAGGATGAGGCAGTGCATGAAGGTGCCCGGTATGTCAAAAATGGGCAGCAGGGCATTCCTGCGGCTCATTTGCTCACATTTTCACCCCTTGACCACACTGTCCTTGCCCCTGTCTTGCTGCTGTTTTGCTTTGGTAGTATACCATGTAATTAATAGTTTCAATAAATATATTTGATTTCTCTCTACATAGTGCATTGCTTAGCAATATAAGAGATAAGTGCTCAATTTATTTTAATTCCTCTCTGGAGTCCACAGGAATTTTATCATTCTATGTGGATTCCTCTCATTTCATGTGGATTCCATTCCATTTCACGGGATTCCCTCCTGTTCCAGGTGGATTCTATGTGGAATCAGTGGGGGAGTGAAAACTACTGAAAATTTGGCTGGGGTATCAGCCAAAAAATAGTCTACCTGGACTCCATATGGACTGTTCCACTCTGCTGGAGTCTATCCAGAGTCCACCAGGAATCTGGGGAGTGGGGAGTAAAGACCTTGAGCAAGGTAAGACATCAAATGTTTTGATCTGAACATTATTGATGTACTTGTAGCTGAGTTTTGAGAGTCAATTAGGACTGTTATTCCACAGATCATAGCCCTCCTCAGTGACAGCAAGCAGTATATTCATAGTGTAGGTGTGGATGCATTGTCAAAATTCTCAGAGCAAGGTAAAGTAGCAAATTTTCTGACCTGGATGTTATTGATGTACTTGTAGCTGAGTTTCAAATGTCAATTCAGGCTGCCATTCCACAGATTATATCCTTCCTCAGTCACAGCAAGTGGTATATTTGTAAGGCGGGTGCAGATGCATTGTCAAAACTCTCAAAGCAAGGTAAGATATTAAATTTTCTGACCTGAACATCATTCATATACTTGAAGCCAAGTTTTGAGAGTCAATTAAGCCCACCATTCCACACATCATCACTCTCCTCAGTAACAACATGTTTAGTGTTTCTGACATAGTTGACAGTGACAAGTCAGAACATTTCAGTAAGCTACATACATTGTTAACATGCTGGATTGCAGCAGAGCATGCATTACACCATGTCAAAAGCAAAATATCAGCAGTTTCTGATGTTTTTAAAACACGGAACATTCAAGAATCAGAATATGTCATTCATGCCAGATTCAATGAGTCTCTCATTAAATCTGGTATTAGCTATCTCAAACAGATTCACATTTTTATCTCCATAGAAATCAATGCCACCTCTCTTGTCTGAGCTGGAAAGAATATTAGAGAGGTTGCACAACAGCCATGAAGAGTCATGAAGCCATGTGATGGTCTATTTGCTGTGTGCATACAAGGACAGCCACAGCTGTGGCTCACCTTCCTAAAACATTTTTGCACAATTTTCCTTATCATATCCTAGTGATCAAGCATCCATTGAATCTTGTTACAACTGAAACATTCTCATCTCATTGTTACTGAACTATGGAGGCCAAAATTCTCCCTGATTGCTTATCCTTCAATGACTTTGCTCTAAACTTACTCCATGCTGACAATGAGCAGTTTTACATGCTTGCAGGCAGCCTCTGACTTGGAAGGAAGATAAATTTGATGGAATTGGAGGATACTGTATAGGTAGAACAATTTTGGTAGAAGATGTAATATTAATTCTTTCCCAAAGCAAAAATTAACAAGTATTTCTTAGCTTTATATGAAATGAGGTCCAGCAACTTGATACAGTCCTTGATCTTCCTCCACAAATAAGATGTGCTAAGTCACAGCATGTGGAGGACAAAATTATAGTTTTATGCATGCTTTTATGGCGATTGGCAACCCCTACTCGATTCTTGGATATCGAGATGCAGTTTGGTTGGGAAAGGTCCTGATTTTTCCACATTACAACTGATTACCCCTGGGTTTTCTTGTCAGATCAACAGTCTCAGAAGGTGGCTGATCCTCTGTTCAAGAAAGTGGTTGACTTGAACTGCACTTGAACTGTCCACCACCTTCTCCCTACTCTTAAATATGACATCCAATAATGACCATTCTCAGTAGCCAATACTATCTGCTATTCCTCGCTACCTCTTCCCTACATGCACTGCTCCTCGAATGCACCCTGTCACTGTTCCTGATATGTTGTACACAATGTTCCTGGTCTTGCTGAATGATTGCTGATGGCCCTTGATCCTGCACAGCTGACAAACCAACTCTGAAAACAACTATGGCAGTCCTATGTCTGGACTCAAATGACCTTTAACAGCCTCCTTTTCATGTGCATCAGCTGATATTGACATTTTATATTGTATTTGACATTCTATATTGTATTTTCAGGAATCCTGGCCCTTACAACTCTCCTTCCAGCTGCAGCTCTATCACCAGCAATGACTCCTTGAACTCTCAATCCTCAAAAAAGAACATTGGTATATTGATATATTTACAGTTGCAATGCATCTTCTGATCCTTCAAACCCAGACTTTCATGTCATGATGGTCGAATGGTGTGACACAGAACAAGCATTAGAGGCAATAAAGTTGGGGAAGAACATAGCAGCCATGAAGGGCAATATTGCAGCTGTGAAGAATGATGTAATTGCCATTATAGTCATTGTCCATGTAGTTGCTGTCATAGTCATTGTCCATATAGTTGCCATCATGGTGTCTGTAGACTCCATAGTCAGCATTGCACCCCATATTGTAGGGACAGTCCTCAATAGAGTGGCTTGGTGCCCATCACCAACAGTGCTTGCACCTATACATACAGCATTCAAGCACCTGGTGTTTTTTATTGTTGCATTTCAAGCAATACACTATAGATGACAACCATTGTTATTGATGCATGGGGTAGTTATATGGTGGAGGACTGCTGAGGTTTTGCTGAGCTGTTGAATGGGCACAAGGTTGGCTTGGACCCAACTAGGTCCTGCAGTCAGCAGGTTGGTGGGTCAAGGAAACAGTCTGCAGGGTTGAGTAGAGAATTGATTATCATTAATGGGTCCTTCTCGATCTCTGGTCCTGCTGACAGGTGGTCATTGATCAAGAAGGTTGGTGTACATATTGCAGAATGTGGTATTCAGTGTATTAGTTCAGAGTGTTGGTGCAGTTTTGAATGGTGTTTCTTGAGAGTTTGATCTGCTGTCTAAAGGTGTAAATATCAAGGGAGATGGAGTGGATGTCTTCAAGACAGGCAAAGGTCATCACTGCCTCTAAGTCAAGTTGTGTAAAGGTCTGTATAAAGGTGGTCTGATCACTATTGCTAAAGATTGAGGCAAGGAAGCATTGTGTGATAGAATATATGATGGGTGTTTCCCATATAGGAAAATCATTCAGGTTAATTTCAGATTCTGAGTTGATGAGGGTGGAAGCATCAAGTTCAACCTCAAAGCTGGGTTGGATCAGGGGGTTCAATGAGCATAGCAAACTCCTCAAGGACTAGGCAAAGTGAGGAGAGGGAGCAATACCTTCTAGACCTATACTGCAGGAAATAAGACCAGCGGCATACCTGCTCTGTCTGAAAAATATTACAAAAGGTGAATACTGATAACTGGATTGAATGTTAAAAGGCATAAAAATTCAAAAGGATACAGACAATGCCTTTATTTGGGTGCTCAGATGGTAGCCAAATGACCCCAGAGATGCAGCATTTTCAAAATATATTTCCTTCTATTTTGAAGGCTCTATCCAAGGGCCCCACATCTGCAATCCTGCTTATTTCTTCTGATAAGGAATGCGCTTTAGCAGGTGTATCCTCTGGGGGTTTGAGGTACAGACATGCCTGTGCAGTGGTCAAGTCCCACTAAAGGACTTGCAGAATGTGAAGTTTAAGTATAGGACAAAGTATTCCGGACTGGAGATATGTTCGAATATGGTCCATGTGCCACAACCATGATATCACACCATGTGCATAGCATGTGTGCACACCGTGTATGGCGTGCCGCAATTGCGCCAATACCACTTGTTTCCCAACCACCTAATAACAGGCACCATATGTTTTGCTAGCTGGGCATGAGCCTGGTTTCCACCCCTTTGAGGAGTTTGAAAATCATGTCAATGCCAGGTGCTGCCCAGATATTCTTTCTGCTGAGGAACGTTTCAGCGTGGAAGGAGATTCTGTTCCAGATGCAGTGACTGGTCTAGTGGCAGCATTAATGAATGGGTACCCAGCCAAGGATGCTCCTCTCTGTGCCCAGCATCTTCAACCTGCTGCTGACCCGGGCCACTAGAAATCTGCATGCCACTGCGTGCACTTGCATGCATAGACTGACCATCTATGTGCAGCTGCATACACTTGCATGCATAATCCTACCATCTGCGTGCCCATCTGTGTGCATCTGCATGCAGGGGTTATCTTGTCCCCAGTGAGATCTGCATGCAGTTGCATGCAGCCATGAGAGAGAGCAACCACAGCCTGAGATCTACATACTGATACATAAAAGCCTGTTTAACAATCAGTTTTCAGCAAGTTTTGGTCTGTATCTTCTTTATTATGAGAAATTGTGGGGGTTGCACACAATGTGCATATGGAATATAATATATTGAGATTGAGATTGGGCCATGCAAATAATGAAATGCAAATCATGCGCTGCAGCATAGGTTTCTCATTGTCTTTCTTACTTTCCACAGCACTTTATTTCATTTAACTACCATGTATTACCATAGAAAAAATACTACTGACTAAATATACCCCATTTTCCGAACCCATTACCATCTAAACCACTATCCAACTAGTTTCTAAAACCCCCCAAACCTGGGGCAAAGCAAACGGAGTTCATTTATATCTATATATCTAAATGTGCTAAGTTTCTCACACTTACCTATCATGTCAGAATCGCCTGCGATGCCCAAATTTCGGCTGAAGGTCATTGCTGTTGGAATAAAATGGAGAGTTGAAGGTTTCTTCATCCTCCTGTCACCACAAATTTGCGATCGTGCCCGGTAAAGTGCTAGGTTTCGTCTACATTGGAAATGATCTAGCTAGTGGTGCAGAAAGAACTCTACACTCAACACAACCAAACCACAAAACCAACAACTTGACTAGACATAGTCTTGTGTGCGAGTCTCGGGGGTAAAGTATGAAAAAGGAGAAGTGCTTCGACTTGTAAACAAGTCTATGCAGGTTTTGGTATGGGGCGGGTTTTAGTTCTGTAGAACTGGTTTGGTGACTTTCTAACTCAAACAATGCCGAACTCGGACTTCCTTTAACTTGACAACTGGTACAAACTTTTGACTTTAACTTGACTTTAACAACCTGTAACTTTCATGCAGTGACCGCGACGAGTATGCACTACGACTTTCACGCTACCACAATGGGATCGCGCTACGACTTTCACGTGGTCACGACGGGTGCACACTACACTTTACAGAAACATGCATCAAACTCTGGTTAACTACTCCTCAAACTTGCAGTGATCGCAAAGCTGTTTTGAAGTGTCAAATGTTGGTCTTTATTAAATCTAGTCTGGTGCGATGAGGTTAAATCATTCCCTTAAGTGTTTTCACTGGTTTTAAAGCATCAACTGTGGGGTGGATTGTCTCCCCTACTACGTGCGTTACAAGCATATGTTATACCTACTGAGTGCCAAGTCTCTACATGTTGCATATGATTCTACGCGTCTAATAGTGCTACTGCTACTGGTTCATGATGTCGTGATTATGGGTCCATTCGGTAACGGTAACTGGTGAGTCCCCATTTGCTGGCATATGTTTTGGTTTCAAGGATGAACCACTATGTCGCGGAACACCCTCTTTGGGGTCAATACAGTTGTGTCCATTTTTAGACATATTATTGCCCGATTGGGATGCACGGCATATTCAGCACAGGTTTCTCTTCTGCCGGTGCAGCACGGTCGTCGGTCAAGTTGGAGCCGCCACCTTTATGGCGGCATTTCCCGCGTGCTTTACTATGAGCTGGCCTTTGAGCACTTGGCCTGTTCGGAACCAAACTACTCAGCCGTTCTACACGTATAACAGACAGATGGGCGTATAGGACAATGTGGACCACCTGGTCACGTGTTCTGTGGCCCGCGATCAATGCGTCTAAACGCCGTAGCCATATTGGACTATTCATGCCTCAAGGCTTCGGGATTCTCATTCTACGTGGGTTTCTCTACTCGAAGCCTCTTGTTTGATTCGCAGGGACACACAGAGGTCATGCTTCTTTGGCATCAACCTTAGTTCTAGGCGTACTTCTGAGCTTACTAGCTAGGCCCGCTGGACCATAGATAGTTACTTCTGTTGTACTTGGTTATGTGGTTTCCTGTGTGTAACCCACTTAGTTGGCCAGCACGAGGTATGCTGCCTACTCTCGTTTCCCTAGTGTAATAGGTTGATGGATTGGAAAATCACAAAATTTCACGGGTGGACTGCGCTGCACCCTATCACCGGCTTTCAGGTGCCAGGATGCATTCTTCTGCTGTTTATATGTTTGGCATCGGTGTCTGCTTATGTAAAGCACAGAGTACTCCACTTCTGTGCGGAGCGGCTTCTGAGGCAAATGTGAGTTCACTCCCAATTCACGACTGTTGTCGAAGCATAGTACATGCTGCTGCAACATGCACCATCCTGTCACCAAAAATTTAGGTGGTGAAATGCATTCTGATCCTGTTTATATGTTTGCCACGACATCCAATGAAAAACTTTCTTTCTACATCCCTTTTTCAGAATGGAAGGCAAATTTTGACACATTAGTGGCTAATTTTCTTGCGTGTTCACTGTTCTGAGACTGCAATGACTGTTCCAACCTGCCATGCAGTGAGCACAGTGGTCTGTTTTCTGAAAGAAGATTTTGCCAGTATACTTTATATGCTTGGGATATGAAAAGGTCACCTCTCTACACTCATAATCTCATTAAAATAATCCATCTGTTTGTTTTGCTTTCAGCTCTCAAGTGTAGAAACCTAGGCAGATTTCTGAATAGTGTTTATCCCTTTTAGAAGGCTGGTCACGCGCACTGGCCAGCATCAAACCTTCTCTCTCGAAGTCAGAACAGTCTCCACCGAGTACTGTATCCATTGTATCATGAATCAGAAAGAACAATTTCCTAGGCTCAAAATATCTAACAAAGTAATACATTTGTAGTATCATTTATAATGTAACCCTATGTATTTTTTTTGGGTTCACAAACCCCCACGTGTTCTGCGAATGAAACAATTGTTTTACTATCTGATTCAGCAAGTAACCATGCTAGTCTCTCAAACAAACTCAGACAGTGTCAGCAGAAAATTTCCAGGTTACCAGAACCATGCATTGAGTGCAGCATTATAAGTATCTAGATATTTCTACAATATGTGTGAATAATAAAGAAATAATAAGTAGAAACTGATATACTTGCGAGAGACTGATGTGCATGCTGCGTGCATGAATTTCATCTTAGTGTACAGTTGCATGCATCTGCATGCATAATTTTCATCCCAGCATGCAATTGTGTGCAGCCGCGTGCAGCTGCGTGCAACTTGCAAGATGTGTGACATATTGTGACAAATCATTCACGGCTGAGCGCTAGCGCTGAATAGTTGCTCTTTCCATAGGTGTGACATCATGTGACATCTGCATACCTGCATGCATTTGCGTGCCACGCATGCAGTACTTTGCTGTGCCCCACCTATTCCAGTAGGAATGACTGGAATCCAGTGGAATAGACTGGATTCCAGTGGAATGAGACTGGAATAGACTGGAATGAGACAGAAATAGACCAGAATAGGACTGGAATCCACTAGAATGGACTGAAATACATTGTATTTTGATTTAATTTAGATGTCACATGTCACAAGCCCTTGAATTTGTCAAAAAAAGTCACACTTATCCAGTATCCCAAACCCTTTGGCCAAAATCACCCAGCAAAAACCAAATCTAAATATAGAAATTCAGGGTCCAAAATTATTCAAAATAGATTACTCAAACTGCAGGGTCCACCCTAATTTGACCAGTGTCTGAAACCAAAAATTCAGACACAGGGTCATAGGTCACATCTGTCACACCTGTGTGACCTGTACAAATCAACTCCTTTATATATTCTATTTGTCTATTTGAGAGAGATATATATATTATGTGACTGACTCATGAGTGATTCAGGGTCAATAAGGTACCATCAGATTTAGAATTTTGAGGACTTTCTAAATATATCTATATCATGTGACCCAGACAGGCAATATTACCATATTTAGGCTGTTTTGGGAACCATGGGAATTTTATGCCCAAAAAGGCAATCATAGCACCTGCTCCAAAACCCATGTACCTTTTGAAATCATGTGATCTGCTGCTCTCATTGATGAGAACAATGCAAAAAACTCGACCAAATCTGAGTCTTTTCAAAATCACCTGATTCAAATATTGAATTTCCTAATTTCGAATATGTCTTGGCACACTATCCAATCTTATTTCAATACCACAGACAGGTACCAATGTCTATTTCTATATATAGACATTAGGAATCACCAAATCATAATGCATTTCTATTTTATTCCAGTGAAATATCTAGGGAACTGCACAGGTATCGCTGCGGGTTACATGGGTTTTTTGATGTCTAGCACATAGTATTTGTCAATACAAATTTTTTGCAATTTTTTTATGCAAAACGGTTGAAAACTGACCAAGTTATGCATTTTTTAAGTTTGGTACTCAAAGGTTCAAAATTGATGTCACATGGGCCACGGGTAAGCATCACGGGCTCGCTCTTTTGACCTTTCGAAGGCTCCTGAATCCTCTCAGGAAGCTCTTGCTCGCCCTGACTCAGACATTTGGCGGACTGCCATGGATCGTGAGGTATTTAGTCTGGCAGATATGGGGGCTTTCGAGGAGGCAGATCTCCCTCCTGGATGTAAAGTGATTGGCCTAAAATGGTGCTATGACATTAAAACAGACTCCCATGGCCGCCACATACATGGCAAGGAGAAAGCTCGACTAGTCACGCAGGGCTTTAGCCAACACCCTGAAGATTATGATGAGACCTATGTGCCAGTCGCTAAGATGATTAGTATTAGGATCCTGCTCGCTTGGGCTGCACTACGGGATTTTGAAACCTATCAATTTGACTGTAAAACAGCATTTCTCCACATGAAGAACCGGAAAGATATCTATGGTACTCAGGTCCCCCACTATCCTCTCTCTTCTCCTTGGCGAGTTCTCCATATCCTTGTGGCTCTATATGGCCTCCGCCAATCAGCTTACAAATTTTACATGCTCATACTCTCGCTTCTTCTGGGTATTGGTCTTATATGCTGTGAGGTTGACCATGCAGTCTTTTTTGGCGAGTGGTCATCTCCCCCCCATCCCTCTGTGGCCATGCCTGCCAATGGGTCTAATCTCGTTATGTATATTCCCCTTCACATGGATGACAGTCTTGTTATCACAAACTCCACCCTGCTCTATAAGTGGTTCATTGCCCAACTCTCTGCCCGCCTCCATATTGTCAATATGAAAGACTGCCAGAAATTTCTATCTATCCGTGTTATCTGTGACAGACCCTCCCGCCCTCTCTGGTTATCCTCTAAATCATATATCAAGGAGCTCCTAGAGCAATGGAATATGTCCGATTGCTCTTCATCCCTGTTTCTTTCACCCATCAGCTCACTGACCTCAAGGACGCACCTCCTAATGCACTACCAGAAATCTCCAAATCTGATTTAGCTGTTAACTACCAATGACTTGTCAGCGAGCTTCTCTACCTGGCCTATTCCACACAAGGTGACATTACGTATCATGCAATGTCTCTCAGCCAGTACAGTTCCAAGCCGACCCAGGCTCTCATGTTCAGCTAACCATGTCCTTCAGTATCTGGCTGGAACCCGAGAGCTCGTGTTACAGCTGGGTGTATCAGGATCTGATTCCTCTGTGCCGTCAACTCTGGCAGGGTATATGTGTTGCGTGGGTTGCTCGGATTCTGACTGGGCATCAGCATCTGATGATAGGAAGAGTATATCTGGATATTGTTTCTTCTATGAGGGATCCTTGATATCTTGGTCTGCTGCGAAGCAGAAGGTTGCAGTGTCTTCTACAGAGGCTGAATACTATGCGCTTACCCATGCTCTCAAGGAAGCCCTATGGCTATGAGTCTTCTTATATCTTATCAAGCTTCCTGTCCCATGTCTATTTCCACTTGTTTCCGACAATCAGGCTGCACTTTCTTTAACCAAGACTTTTTCTATCTCCTCTCACTCCAAACACATTGATATCCAACACCATTTCATTTGCCACCACGTTGCTGATGGCTCTTTTACTACTACTTGGATACCTACTGTGGATATGCCAGCAGACATATTTACTAAACCATTGAGTACTGTTCTTTTCACTCGTCACCATAATACTTTAGATTTTACTCTCCCTCCCTCCTTATCATCTTAGCTCTTATTTCTTTTCTTTCTTTTCTTTTCTTTTCTTATTGTGATCTTCCACATGATGGGGGTGTGTTGGCGTCTCGTGTGTTGATCACGTGTAAGGTATTTGGTACTATATAACCTCTACCTTACATCCTTTACACCTCAGTTGTCACTTCTCATCTTCTCTGACACTGAGGTATGCACTCCATTTCCTTCTCTTATATTCCTGTACTTACATAGATCCTAGCGCATATCCTCTGCATCTATCTTATAAAACGACATGGGTTCTCACGGGGGGGATAAATCGGGCGCGGCTCATTGGTTAGAGACAAAGACACACGCTCATTGGCTCGCGCTTACAGAGATCTGTGGCGATGCATGGGCACGTGACTCATCGATGGTCCTGGCCTGCTCTCGGCCCTCACTCTAGATGTTACCATTGGCTTACAACTAATAATTGAACTATCTGAGGTATTCTCTTGCACAACTCTTTCACCGTGCAAAGCACGGGTCCACAGTCTAGTCTAGGTAATATGATTAGTTGTCACTTCTCATCTTCTCTGACACTGAGCGCATGTCCTCTGCGTCTAGGTACAGGATTACAAAATCCCATCTGCAACCATCACACACTCAAACACCCCAGTTGCCAAAGGAGAAATTTGGATGTTATTTATGCAATACTGTCCAGGCCCCTTGTTCTGCTATGTTGACAATAATTTTAAGACAGAGGTTAAACTCAAGGAAGATAACCCTGCTAAATATGAAGAAATCTGCAGGTTAAAGGCTACTCATTGGAAAATGGGACTGGATCTTTTTAGCAAGATTGACGAACATGTAGAGAGAGGAAAATTGAAGCACTAAATCTGTAATTATCTACTTAAAACAATCACACATTGCCTTCAGGCTCTCACAAGTCATGTCTGATGCAGTTTGTGGAGTGTGATAAGAAACTGTGAACTCAAAACCACTTCACTTATATCATGGCCATCTATGAGAGACTAGAATAATCATCATAAATCACAATTGTACAGACTGGTGTGCTGTGCAGATCTGAGCTTTGTGCATTGATCACTTCTCTGTCACACCTGAGCTTTGCATGTTGATCTCTTTTCTGTCACACCAGTCAGTGTTATTTTTAGGCAGTTCAATGAAAGACCAAAAGGACAAGAATAGATATAATTTGAAGAGAGAGTAAAGAAAGACAAGAAAGATAAGAATAAAGACAAGAAGAAAGCTGTCAAAAATGATGATGATTGAGAGCAAGGAACTGAAGGATTCCATCAGCAATAGGTTTGACAGTCTGTCATAATTGCACCTCCTGTATACCTCTAGGCCTTCCATGATGTTGGTGGAGCCATCAAATGCATCACAGTCTTTTCAGAAGCACTTCCTTGTGATATACATGCTGAGGCCAATATACAACCAGCAGAAATAAGGTAGGTGTGCCTTCATGAACCTGATGAAGCAGGGATGCATCAGCCCCAAGAGTATCTAGGGTGCCAATGCCATCTAAAAGTTGGGCTGCACAGAGAAGATGTTGTTCTGCATCTTGACGTCAACATTGAACTTGGTGTGCTGATTCTCCAGCTACATACATGCAAAAGGTGAGATTAGCCAGCATTCATTGATGTGGAAGAAAGAAAAAAAAACGGACAACAGTTCAAAAGATGATTGGGAAGAAAGACATGGACCCTCATGAGCAGCACAACCATCTCTGTCATCCTGCATGGCATCTTCAAAGCTTGCAAGTGTGTTCTTGGGGAATCATGACAAGGCCTGGGTTGTTGAAAGAAGGTAAGCATACTGTCAGGGTGAATTGATTTCATGCTGCATGTGTAATACTCACTCCATAATGGCCCCTGCAATCTAGAGAGGCAACAAAGACAGGTTGGTCAGCAATTGGGGGATAACTGTCATGCATGAATGCACCTGGCAACATTGTTGAAGATATTGTGGACATAACAATGGACATCAGGGAAATCCAGGTTTCCTAATCCATTTCAATTATCTTGGATGAGACTTGAATAGGTGAGAATATGAAGAAAAAGTCAGGGAAAAAATGGTAAGAGAGTTTAGTCAGATTGGGCTGTATAGACAGGTATCTGGGTTATTCCCATGAATTTCTGCTTTTTCTTTGAAATAGTCAGAGCATCGTAAAATTTCTCTCTTATCAGCCACTATTTTCCAGTAATCTCAACATCATAGTAGGGTGTCTTAGCACAGTTTCCATTGGTATAACCTAGGGTTTTCTTGAAAGAGGCCAAAATTTGGCTGAAGAAACAACATACTTGTGTTAGCGGGCCACCGCTTTGCGTGGCAGTACAACTCTTTTCCTTTTGGATATTTTGATGTTTTTATTTTTATTCTTTAAATAAACAGACTTATCCGCGTAAATTTAAGGGCCTGGGTCAGGGCCCTTGCCTGTTATGGTATGCCGTGAGGTCATGCCGTCGATCGCGTTGATCGGTGATGGCCGTGCACGTGATGTGACCGACCCCGCCACGCATTGGGCCTTTGCCCGGTGGGTTTTCCCGCGTTCGAGGCCTGGGAACTCTCGTTCACGGGTCGGAAAACCCCGTTCGAGGAACGCGTGTTCGCGCGTGTTCGGTGGTTGCATAAAAACCCTGTTTTGGCAGGCACGCGCGCTGCGCACTTGCTTGCGCGCGTGCTGCTCCGCTTGCTGTCTGCCCTCGAGGAGAGCACCTGAGCACCTGCCATCCCCTCCCTCACGCAAAATAGTAGTAGTAGGTTAGACATAATTCAAGCTTAAATTTTCGAATATAAAGCCTCCGAGGGCAAATTGTGAGCGCTACAAGGATTCCGAGCCCAAATTTAAGATTAAGTAGGAGTTAAGCTTAAATTGCTTAAATTCTTTAAATTGGGCTGGTTCACCTCTTAAATTGGGCTGGCGGAACACGGAACGGAGACTCGGAAAAGCCAGCTCGCTGCCTGCGGCGTCTGGATTTTGCGTTGTACGTACTGGATTGATAAATTCGGACCCTGTTCGGACCCTGGTCGCGAACTGGCGTGCCCCCTCCTCTGACATTATGCAATCACCCTCCTGTTGCCGCTGGTTCAGCGGACGGCATTGCACTATTTTTTCTCGCTGCGCGGCTACATTCCCTCCCTACCTAATCCATTTTTGCTCCCTTACTTTTTTTTGTATACTTGTTAGCTTACTATACAAAACAATAGATTTTTTCTAAAATTTCTTGGCCTGCGGCCTCATTTCTACTTATTCTATCACATATTCTATGGACTTCACTGCATCCTATTGCGTGTGATAACAACCCCGGGGCACCCAGACTTACTTACTTAGTGATGATGCCGCCTGTACCTCTTTAGGTGCGTACAACCCTTGGTGCGACCCTTTGTCACGCTGTCAGATCGCGAATCTCAAATTTAGCGCGGCTGACAGCCGTGTTAAATCCACAGTAAATTCAAGCGAATAAACAGACAAAACAGACTTATCTTTGTAAATTTAAGGGCTTGGGTCAGGGCCGTTGCCTGTTATGGTATGCCGTGAGGTCATGCCGTTGATCGGTGATGGCCGTGCACGTGATGTGACTGATCTCACCACGCGCATTTGGCCTTTGCCCGCACATTTGGCCTTTGCCCGTGGGTTTTCCCCATTCGAGGCACCTGGGAACCCTCGTTCGCATCGAGGAATCCGCGTTCGGTGGTTGCGTAGCCCCACGTTTCGGGGGTTTTACCGTTTTGGCAGGCGCGCGTGCGCGCGTGCTGCTCCTTGCCCTCGCCGTCTGCCCTCGAGGAGAGCACCTGCCATCCCCTCCCTCGCATAAAATAGTAGTAGGTTAGATGTAATTTAGATGTAACTCAAGCTTAAATTTATGAATATGAAGCCTCCGAGGGCAAATTGTGAGTGCTACATATGAATTTAAGGATTCCGAGCCCAAATTTAAGGAAAGTAGGAATTAAGCTTAAATTCCTTAAATTCCTTAAATTGGGCTGGTTCAAATCTTAAATTGAGCTGGCGGAACACATGGAACGGAGACTCGGAAAAGCCAGCCCGCTGCCTACGGCGTCTGGATTTTGCGTTGTACGTACTGGATTGATCAATTTGGACCCTGGTCGCGAACTGGCGTGCCCCTCCTCTGACATTACGCAATCACCTTCTCCTGTTGCCGCTGTTGCCCACCTGCTCAACCCCAGTGTTTTTTCTCGCTGCGCGGCTATTTGCTCCCTTCCACTTTTTTTTTGTTTTTTTTTGTTAGCTTACTATGCATTTTTTACTATACAAAGCAATAAATTTCATCTCGGCCTGCGAAAAATTTTCATCTTGGCCTGCGGCCTCATTTCCACATATTCTATGGACTTCACTGCATATTGCATGTGATAACAACCCCGGAGGCCCGGCACCCAGACTTAGTGATGAACCTCTTTAGGTGCGTACGACCCTTGCGACCCTTTATCACGCTGTCAGATCGCGAATCTCAAATTTAGCGCGGCTGACAGCCGTGTTAAATCCATGGTAAATTCAAGCGAATAAACAGACTTAATTTTACTTACAGTATGTCTACTTGAACAATAAATAAATTTTATGTATAAATTTAGAAATCATTATTTAATTAAATAACACCATGATTGTTTATGTCAGCACTTTTTTCGAAGTGCTGACATAAACACTCAAATTTAAATTTATTATTTTAATTAAATAATTTAAGTTATGTGATTTAATATGTAAGACATAGAGGAGCATCTGAGGATCTCAAAGCCTTCTGAAGGCTTCGAGATGGCGGGAATGATCTTTAGTCTATTATTAGATGCTACATATTGGGCAATATCCGCATTTTTCAGGCCAAAGTTTAAGTTTGGCCTGAATATAATTGAGGGCATCCGTATATTGGAAACACTGGTGGTGATCGACACCATCAAACACCAGCGGCAAACACCGGGGCACGTGTCCCCACCAGGATGCGTGAGCTCATCATTGCTAACAATGACCAGTAGATATCGAAGCCTCATACAGCTGAGATAGAGGCACTACAGCCAATATATTTATATTACACAACTATTTTAGTAGTTGGTATATTTATTTTATATCAAAATGGAACTGGAAAATATAATCTCAATTGTGATTTATGACAGCTTCTGCTGCCACAGACGCTTTGCTTTTTGGTGATAGCATTATGTTAATAACATAGCAAGGTAGTTTTTTAATATGGTGGGGAAGTTTTAGAAGTGCGCTGAGCATTTGAAGGCCCGAGCAATGGGTGGGCGGGTTGCAGCTTGGGTAAATTTTGGTTTGATGCTCTTAAACTTTACAAAACATACCAAAAATGGCATGGGCACTGAAGCTACATTACTACATTGAATAGGCAACTTTTCTATATGGTGAGAACAATTAAAGCACCTGCTGAATGTCCAAATCTATGAGCGCTGTGCAGGCAGGGCAAGGCGGGTGGCTGACGGAACCACACTACACCAAATTGGACATCTGCAGCGATCTGCTGATCTGCTGACAAGGCTTATGGAAGGCTTAGGTCATCTTCGGGACTTGCCACCATCGACACCACCAGTGAACAATGCCGGTGTTTCCAAATCCCAGATTCTTATGAATAATCAGCCTGAAATCCTATATAAACCACACAAGAAACCAAGAAACAGCCACTTTCTACATAGCTGTTTATGTAAGCACTTTATTGAACATAGAAAGACTATAATAAACTAATAATGCATAATTAGACTCCATCAGCAGCTGTGCACGGTCTTGTGTGCCAGCGCGTCTCCTTGTCTGACAGATTCCACTCTTTGCCTGTGACACTATACCACACAGTGTGCTCGACACATATCCAAGCTCCTCCTTCTGAGCATCTGGTCAGATCGGACTGCTCCAATGGACATCCTGAAATCACCACGCATATCAAATTGCATGGTTAGTGTGCCAGAAATCTATGCTATGAGAACTAAAAATAGATGTAACTACCGCAATGCCCTGCCGGTCCGGTTTGCCATCACGGCATGAACAAAAATAGCTATGTCATCCAGACTCAATAATGGATCCACCCTTTTCCATTCCCTCTTGCATATAAAAGTGGTATCATTCTATTCAGAAATACAAGTAGAATATGTATATGTAATTTAATTGAGGCCAAACCGTTCCATGCAGTATCCAGCAGGCTGAAAGCTGTAAAGCTATTTTTAAATCATGAACAGCATGGCAGCTGCTTACAAATGTGATGCCATCAAAGATAAGGGCATGAACAGCATGGCAATGCTTACAAATGTGATGCCATCAAAGATAAGGGGCCAACAAGGTCGCTGCAAACCTGTTTTTTTGCTGGTTGCTGTAGATTAAAAGAACTCCCTTTTACTTACGTAAAAGAGTCGTAATTGGGTAATTTCTAGTGCCACTATTCACAGTTTTCAGGGAATAGGGTAGATTGGATAGATAAAACAATGACAAAATTGGAGGAAAGAGTACTACTATACATGCAAATGGCTCAATCAGGAGCATTAACTACAACAATAGAAATAGACCTATAGATTCACCATGCTGGAAGTCAGTTGCATGGGATTGTTGCCTCAGAAGCAATGGTACTTGAGTTGATGATTCACGCAGCATGTATGTGCAGTGTTAATGAATGAGGTGCAGCTCAGCTGCTGGCAAAGGTACTGTCAAAGAGAATATAATGGAGTCAATTGTTTTATTCATAGAACAAGGCCAGCTTACAGTGTTCCAATCTGCACAGGGAGATGACAGGAAGGTTTACCTGTCACAATAGCTGGACAATTGAGTGAGGGGAATATGATGCAGAGATGATGATGTGCTATCTAATACTCACTAGAGAACATCCGTGGGGAATTATATATGATGAGTTAGATAGGTAGCAGACTCCAGAGGGTGTGGAGGGAAAGAGAATGGTGAAATGTTGAGATGTGGTGGGAAGCAAGCAAGCAAGTCAAACCACATTCCAAATTTGGATCAATTCTTCATTGAATGTTGCACCAAATTTGCAGTCAGAGTTTGAATGGACTGGAAACAAATTTGAACTGTAAGTTTAAACATTTGAATTTTGACCTCATCTCACCACCATCAACACCAGCTCAACACTGACATTAGGTTTACCACCAGAACATGTGCAAAGTCAAGTGCCAACATAAATGCAATGGATGGTTGCAAATGCAGGTCATTTAGGATAACCACCACAGAGGAAGAAGTTGATCCATCACTGTGAGTACTAGTGTAGCTGGAAGCAGGCTGCAGGACTCAGACTCATGCTAGCAAGAAGTGTCAAGTATGTACAGTGTTCTTCTCTGTTTATGTCTGCTTTTGCTGTAGGTATGAGTGCTGGAAATGGCAGCATGGACATGGCTAGAGAACCTCTTCCATGACGAACATATAAAGTAAATGACATTCATATTTGAATAGCATCATGTGCCGTTACTTTTGCATGACATCAATAATCAAATCAGGTAAGAAAAGCATGGAGAAACAATGGAACATGCATTGCACTCTCTGTGGTTCAATAAATCCAAAAATCATTCCTAGTTATCATTGATATACTTAATGACAATGTGCCTGCAGAGTACAAAGTGATTTGGAGCAAAACTGACTGAGCCTTAGCAATTACAAAATTGCATGTGATATCAGCCTCGGATCAGCATGAGATCAACCACTGATAACATGCCCAGGTGAGATGAATGTGTTTTGTGCTTTATAAAAACTAGCCTGTGACCCGTGCTTCGCACGGCATGAATCTTTTTGTCCAATTGAACCAAGATTGAATTTATTGGAAAAATAAATTCCAATAGTCGCCCTTCCCCTTCAAAGCGCCGCCGCGCGTAGGCGCGGCATCGCCTTGAGCGGCTCATGGCTTCAAGTTCCTTGGGGACCTGGTATCCAGAACCATGTAACTCTACTTTGTCAGTCTCAGTGTTGTCCATCATCCAACACCCTTCTTCAGATGCCAGTGTAGCCTTCCAGAGTAAGTACAAATACCACTGATCAAATAGGATCCTTGTAGATATGCTAATACGGTACAGCCTCGAGCACACCCTGTGGCATCCACTGAGAGTTGCCACGCACGACGTTCTGATTGTCAACCAAGCCTGGTTGAAGCCTGGCCAGTGGCAGTGTCGATTGAGTCGCAATTGAGCGGCGTGCGCGTGAGGTCTGGAGTCTGGACCATCTGGCCAGCCAATGTTAGAGTTTGCACCGCCATTGGTGGTTTGTCTCAACCAATCGGAAGACATATTTGTCCCCCCGTGAGAAATACCGTTGTCGTATTATAATATAGATGAGATGAATGTGTTTTGTGCTTTATAAAAATGACAAGGTGTGGTATTAAGGTTCTATTAAAGAATTCCCAACTTGCCTAACTCCTCCATGATTTCCACAGGTAATACACAATGGCCTTACACTGCAGATGTTCCCTTATTCCTGGCTCTTTATGCTGGTTGTTCTTTCTTGCAACTTTTCAGGTTTTGGATGCTGGCAAGTGCAGCAAGTTTCTTTCAAGGCATAGTAGGGTTTCGAGTAGAATAGCAAAGCAGATGTACACGACATGACTGTTGGACACATTAATTAGCACTAAACTTGTATTTTTCTTTCTCCTCCACCAATTTTGGAGATTCTTGTGAAATTATTGTTGATTCATGTGTCCGAGTACCTTTTCTACAAAAACTAGAAAGCCAAATTGGAGATAAGCTTGTATACAACATTATAAAAAGTATTTTATCCAATATTCTTGAAAAGTTGCCTGTTTTGGCAGCTGTCGGCTGTCACACTCATCACGTGATGCCATTTGAATATGAATGTCATCTATCTTAGCTGTCCTTCATGCATCTCCCTACTAAAATGTGTTTCTTCTCTGGATATACATGTACTTGTATTAGTGAACAGTATGTCATAGATATTAGTTGATCAAATTGTTCGTTCTCTTCCACTTATATCTTTTGAGCCAAGATACTATAAGTAGGGCCATTTATATATTTCTATTAATTGCTACGAAATTTTCTGCACTAGCAACTGAGCTCAAGAAACAGTGGGAAACATTCTTGGAAAGTTGATGGCCACAATAATTCCTGCTGCATCAGGAAAATGAAGTTTCTCCTCAGAGAAACCCAGGCTGCTCTAGGCATCTCTAAAGACTCTAAAGACTACAAAGACTCAAAGCTTCCCAGGCATCTTTGAAATCTAAGTGACTTGGTAACTATTTTCTCAAAGACGCCTCAAAGTCACTCCACTCACTTTGAAAGTGGAACCAAAGACATCTGAAAGCAGAACTAAAGCAGTCTGAAAGCAAAACCAAAGATATCTGAAAGTGACCCAAAGCCACCCAAAGCACTCTCAAAGCAGGTCCAAAGCAATCCAAAGCACTCTCAAAGCAGGTCCAAAGCAACCTAGAGCAGTCAGAGAGCAGTCAGAGAGTAGTCATAGATCTTTCATAGATCTTTCAATGCTGCCCAATGCCACATATCAGGCTGAGCAGCAGAGCCAGGACACGTGGTGCAGCAGGGGTGGGGATACTCTCACCTCCAAGTCTGCTCTCATTCTTCAGCTGAGAGTGCAGCAAGTTTGTCATCGAGATCCACCTGATATGCAGACTTTTCAAGGTCTGCAAGAATGAAATTAGTGAAGCAGTGGTGCATCATGGTCTTGTTCTTGTCGATGGGGCCAATAAGTTGCTGTTTTCTTCACAGGCCTGTCAAGCATAAATTTAGAATTATTACTGAGCAAAGATTAAAAACTAACTCACAAAAATATTGAATCTCATGTATGGATGTATCTATTGGGTGCTTCTAGGCAATGGCATGGGTTCGGGTAACCTGCACGGGTTAATGGGTAGGGTATGGCATGGGTAGGATATGGGTTAATTTTCTCCTACCCATGAGCTTTTGATCAAGCCCTGCAACATCCAAAATGCATGAGTTTTGGGTCACGTACAGTCAAAATAATTAAATACAATCATTTTGAGTGTATCTCCCTCAAAAGTTGTCCGATTTCGATGCTTTAGGGCTTATTTTGATGGGTAAACCCGTGGGGTTACAGTTTTGCAGGTAGGGTATGGGTTGCTGGGGTGATACCTGTGGGTTTACCCGTGCCATTGCCTAGGTGCTTCATGAGTGCACAATAAAAGGGCATCTTTAGGGACGCTGTGAGTGACACCTTTGTCGACTGTCAGAGATGGTTCTGATCCACAAAGGTTGCCGACTTTGAGAATGCAGAAGATGAGTTGTGAAAAAGTGAGTCTGGACTCTCTTGATTCTGCTGTCTGCAGCAAGTCCATGTTGGTGATGTGGATGGTAGGGTATTGATAATTAGCTCCTGTGATCATGGCATCAAATGCTGTTTGAATTTGCAGCAGAAGGTTTTGTTCAGCACATTGGGCTGTGAGTTCTACAGTCATAGCAAGACCTTGTTCAGTAAAAAACTGGAGGTCCAAGTTGAGTTGCTCTCCAGCTTTGAGGTGGCTAATGTTTGCGAGCCCATGAACATCTTGATCTGATCTGTTGAGCTAAAAGAAATTTGGTGAGCTTAATAATTACTTTGAGAAAATAAGATAAATCCAACTAATGTTGCAGGGAAATAACACGATCATGATCTTCATCACTAGATGATGGTTCTGGGCTGCAGTGGCCTCTTGATTGGCAGCAGCCCTCCTGGCCCTTCCTCTAGGTTGATGTGAGCTTTTAGCTTGACCTGGTTGCGCCATGGGAACACCAAATGAGGTGGGCTGGATGGGCATGGCTCAGGATCGATAGAGGGTTATAGTTGGCATTGTGGGTACAGGCTGAGATGGAACTGAGGCAGGTTGTGTTGGCTGTGAAGCAGGTAGCAGCAGCGCTGCCATTTGGTTTATGCTGCAGCAAGAAAAATTATTATAACCCCTCTTAACAATACAATTTTGGACACTTACAGTTGGAGGGGGTAATTTTGGCTGTACACACCACCACAAGTGCAGATTTCATGATAGTTGGTGATCTAGATTGTTTGATTGAGTATCAATTAATGACTCTCAAACCCCTGAAAATGTACCTGCTGTCGGACACCAGTGACAGTAAAGCAGATGCAATGCATTTGTAAACAACCTCCCCTTTAGCAGAAAAATTGACTCTTTGCTGGTGGTCGGCCTGGGAATGGCCACAATAACACTGACTCTAAGAGAAAAATCTGAAGAGCAGATTGTGTGCAGAAAAGACACTCACATTTGTCATGTTCATGGTAAAGAAGCTGCACCCTGGGTCTTGGCAGCAAATGCATGGGGTTTCAGCAATGACTGCAGCTGTTGTCATGGCCATGGAAAATAAATTATTATACAGAGTGGGGAAAAAAGGTGAAGTGAATGGAGGGGATGAAAAAAGAGTTGATGGCGCTATGGAGGCCCAGGAGATGAAGAGACTTTGATGGTGCTTGGGCCATGGTGATGATGCAGTGTGCTCCATAAGTGCGACCACTGATCATGTTCTTGAACATACCATGTTTTGATCAGGTGATGTGAATTTTATGATAATGGGTTGCAAAATTTGGTATTTATACTTTGGAGGCAATTAAGGATTTTAACCGAATTAGGGGTTTTGAGGCTTTTAATGATTTCAAGTGACTTAAGGATTTTGAGTGATTTTGGGGTTTCAAGAGAGGAAAGTTTCTAATGATATAACAAATTCAAGGGAAATAAGAGAGCTAAATTTATTATTTCTTGTGACTGGTTTTTGGATGAATAAGAGTTTTGAATTTTGCCCAATGGAGCCCCTCATAGTATTTAGGAGATGCAAGGATATTTTTTTATTGTCCAACTGAGGCCCTCAAAAGGACCATAGTTTTAGATCAAACACTGACTGAGTTATGGTTAAAACATAAAATATCAGTCAAAAGAGTAGATTGCATGTAATAAAATCATAATTCATTCAATTCTTTACCAAATCTAACATCCCCAGGGTCGATTTGAAGCAATAAAGGACAATAAATTGCACTGAGTCACAAATATGCAGTTACTACCAGTTATAACCACTTTTTAATATTTTGAGTCTTTTTTTTTTTTTTTTTTTTTTTTTCATTCCGCAAACTCCCCCTTTGTGACTGAGCCATAGCCATATGGTAGGGTAAGTACATACTAGTAATCTAACTATCTATATTTTCAGTCTTAACCAGTTACTAACTGCAATTAACTGGTTATAAGTGATTATTTGCAGTTAGGTTAGGTTATTTTGGTCTGGGATCAAAGGCTAACCGGTCTCAGTCTTGGTTAGAGGGTACCCAATAACTGGACCTAACCAGACTTCCAAGCACTAATTTCTAGACTAAAATAAATTTTTTTGAAAAGACAGTTCTCATCTTTATGATCTTATCTACATGTCTGCAAAATTTTGTAGCTGAAAACTAGAATTTGATTCCAAGACAGCAGCTAACTTCAGCCAATAACATTGATTTTTCATGGTTCATTAAGCCCTTAATAAAACATTTCAAAGAGACAGTTTCTATTAAAATTAGGGATTGTCACGGGTGGGGGTAACCCGCCCGGGTAGCGGGTCAGGGTTTTGGGGGTACGGGTCAGGGTAACAGTCTTTGTACCTGAGGAAAACCCATACCCGTTGGGCAGGTTATGGCGGGTTTGCCATAAATGGAAATGTCATATGTAGGCCAGATTATCCAGAACACATGACAGCGTCCTCATCTAATACATAGACTACTATACAGTACCAAGCCCCCATCACAGAAGCAAATGTTTCTAGAGGGTAATACACAGCTAATACATTCTCTTCGACAACTCACATTCAACCAGACATTGGACTTGCTTATAAAAAAAATAAATCATCTACTACCTTCCATCTCGCCATGCCTTCCTCGCCCGACACCACCTCCCAACCCCACCCAGATGTCATTAATGGACCATGTAAGTGCTGAGAGACCCGCTATGCACTCAGCAACCTAAACCACACACACAACTGCAGAGCGAGATCCTAACCAGGTCGAGCGATGCTCTACTAGCTTTAGAAATATGTAGTGTGCTGTGCTCCTCAGTGCTTGTTTTGTTCAACTAGCTGACTTGTAGACAGTGCCTCATGGTTCATTTAAGTGGGTATGAGGGATTATTCAAATACATGTTTTATTGTAGTTTCAAGCTTCGTTTTATCACAAGGATAAACAGTTTTATTGATTTTTAAGGTTTTATGTTTGAGCAAGGCTCTCTAAAACACTACTAGCTCGAATTTCAAAGCAACTAGCTGCTCTGGAGGCTTGGAACTCATCTGAAACTAAGGCTGCACTGTGCGCTAATAGGGCTGCAAACTGGCCACGCGTGAATTTCGCAATATATCATCTTTTACCTATGAAATATAACCAGGACAGAGAGACTATAACGCACCCAAGTTAGTAGTCTAAGGCCTAGCTATGCAACTACTAGTTGTCATATAACCTGTGACAATGGTAATCAGATGCGGTTCAGAGCTAGCTGAGTTCTTATGATAAGCCAGGAGACAGTTAAAAGTTATCAGGCAGTGAAATATAGAACACATAAGTCATAAATGACTAGCGAGGCATAAACACACCATGGGGAATAAATTAAAGGACTTCTGGATGCTTTGGAAATAGTGTGCGGCAAATTCAGTACAATCAGTGTATTGCTGAAAAGCTAGCTATAAAATACTACCGCTAGGAGTACAAGACGCAGCTAGTTAGCATGCGGTCAAAATGCATGACTACTAGCGAGCGTATCTTGTGACTTACTACAAGACGCACGGGACGCGGACACGTTAGTTAGACGCACGCTCTACCCTCTACCCGGGGAACTACCAAAAGTGGTAATAGTACAAGAAAGGAAAGAAGGAACCAACATCAATGATGGCCATGGATCCGGAATAAAGCAGCACCACTAGCTGAGACGCACGCATGATGCGCATGGTATGCGGAAGTCAGAAGCATCTTAGCGCGCTGAAATGGGATGAATTTCCAAATCCTTGACCGCTATCTGGTCACCTGGAATACTCAACCCTATACCCATTGCCTGCAGGCATTATTTACACGAGATAAGAATGTTTTACTCTATTTTATTCGCATACTAGAACCACACATAGCTGTAGTATAAAAGATGTACCTCTGTAGCTAGTTACCTTAAGCAATCTCTTCCCAGTTTTATTTTGAGCTAAGACGCAGTGTCTAGTAAGAAAGAGGATGAATAAAGGACCAGTTTGACTTCATAGAGTTCGTTTGAAAGCCAGAAGAAGGCTTAGTCTTAAAGAGAATTTCTTGAGGACAAGGTCCAAGAATTTAGAAGCCAGAGAGTGCTTAGAGGCCGGAAGAGTGCCTAGAGAAAGTCAGAAACAGAGTCCAAGTGGGCTAGCAGATCATTCAGAAGGTAGCGCACAGTGTGGCCTTAGTTTCAGATGAGTTCCGAGCCTCCAGAGCAGCTAGTTGCTTCGAAAGTCGAGCTAGTAGCATCTTAGAGAGCTTTTCTAAAAACATAAAACCTTAAAATCAATAAAACTGTTCATCCTTGTGATAAAGTGAAGCTTGAAATGAAGATAAAATGTGTATTTGAATAATCCCTCATACCCACTTTAAACGAACTGCGAGGCGCTGTCTACAAGTCAGCTAGCTAAATAAAACAAACACCGTGGAGTACAGCACACTACATATTTCTAAAGCTAGTACAGCATCACTCGACCTAGTTAGGATCTCGCTCTGCAGTTGTGTGGGTTGTTTAGGTCACTGAGCACGTAGCGGGTCTCTCAGTGCTACCTTCTGAATGATCTGCTAGCCCACTTGGACTCTGTTTCTGACTTTCTCTAGGCACTCTTCTGGCCTCTAAGCACTCTCTGGCTTTTAAATTCTTGGACCTTGTCCTCAAGAACTTCTCTTTAACACTAAGCCTTCTTCTGGCTTTCAAACAAACTCTATTGAAGTCAAACTGTTCCTTTATTTGTCCTCTTTCTTACTAGACACTGCGTCTTAGCTCGAAATAAAACTGGGAAGAGATTTCTTTTGGTAACTAGCTACATAGGTACATCTTTTATACTACCACTATGTGTGGTTCTAGTATGTGAATAAAATAGTGTAAAACATTCTTATCTCATGTAAATAATGCCTGCAGGCAATGGGTATAGGGTTGAGTATTCCAGGTGACCAGATAGCGGTCAAGGATTTGGAAATTCATCCCATTTCAGTGCGCTAGGACGCTCCTGACTTCCGCATACCATGCGCATCATGTGTGCATCTCAGCTAGTGGTGCCGCTTTATTCCGGATCCACGGCCATCATTGATGCCAGTTCCTTCTTTCCTTTCTCATCCTATTACCACTTTTGGTTGTCCACCGGGTAGAGGGTAGAGGGTGCGTCTAACTAATGTGTCTGCGTCTCATGCGTCTCACAGTAAGTCACAAGATATGCTCGCTAGTAGTCGTGCACTTTGGCGGCATGCTAGCTAGCTGTGTCTTGTACTCCTAGCTGTAGTGTTTTGTAGCTAGCTTTTCAGCAATACACTGATTGTACTGAATTTGCTGCGCACTATTTCCAAAGCCTCCAGAAGTCTTTCAATTTATTCCCCATGGTGCGTGTCTGCCGCACTAGTCATTTATGACTGATGTGTTCTATATTTCACTGCCTGATAACTTTTAACCTGATTACCATTGTCACAGGTTATATGACAGCTAGTAGTCACATAGCTAGGCCTTAGACTACTAACGTGGGTGCATTATAGTCTCTCTGTCTTGGTTATGTTCCATAGATAAAAAATGATATATTGTGAAATTCACACGTGGCCAGTTTGCGGCCCTATCAGTGCCACCCAAGTGAACGTGTAACCAAGAATGGCAATCCTCTTGCCCAGAAGAAGGCCAAAACAACTTCTGCCACCACCAAAAAAACCTGCCAGGAGGCCGTCAACCTCTAAGGCACCCAAAAAAACAACCTCGTCTCAGAATGCATCCATTGAGGATGTTCCAGAGCCTGTTCCTGCTCCGCATGTCCAACTCCATCACCCTCAGCATATCCTTGAGGCATCTGATGGTAGTGATGATGACAACATCCAATTTGTTGGCATGCCGGGACTTGAACCTGTCAAAAATGATGATGATGAGGAAGATATCGAGGCTGAGTCCAAGGACGACGAGGCTGAACTTGGTATGCATATAATGTGTCCCTGAATATTTTTCTGATAGTTAGTTTAGCATGCCTTGTGAAGGACTGTGACACACCCATTTACGTGTTCTTTAAACTGATGCCTTCCATCGAGTACATCAATGGCTGCAAGGCCCATGTCTTTGAGTGTGGGGCCAGCCAGTGCCATTGCCAAACCCGATTTGTCCACTGATTTCTCGATACAGGCGACGCCAAGTCAATGAGCAACTTATGTCGACATGCTAAACTTTGCTGGGGCAGGAGACAGTTGCCGCAGCGGACATCACCCCAGATGTGAAAACTGCATGTGAGGTCTTAGGAAAGAAAACAGAGCTCGATGGCTCCATTACAGCAGCATTTCAATGTGCAGGCAAAGGAAAAGTTACTTACAGCCATCATCAGCACACCAAGACAGAAGCGCGGTATGTTTCACGTCCTATTCATCCATAAGATCAACCTAAAATATAATTATCAGTGCCGAATTTGTTCGTTGGGTTGCGGAGAGCAAACGGCCATTCCAGGTTGTTAATGACCGTGGATTCTGTATGCTCATGAAGACGGGAAGGCCAGAGTATCACATACCTTCAGCAGAAACATTGTCGCGTGATGTTCGGAACATTTTCATTCGTGTTCGGGGGAAGATAACTAAAATGTTGCAAGTTAGTTGATACTTTCAATGTGAATTAACATGAACACTTACCTGACACATGTAGGAATACGAGGGCAAGCTGAGCTTCAGTACCGATGCTTGGACCTCACCCAACCACAGGGCCTATGTTGCAATAACCATCCATCTTGAGCACAAGGGCAAGCCGTTATTGATGCTGCTTGATCTTGTTGAGGTGCCAAAGTCTCATACTGGCGAAAACCTCATGATTGCATTTGCGGAGGTCCTGCAAACCTTTGGGATAAAAGAAAAGGTAAGAAATCAATTTTTAGAGCTGAAAAAAGGATACTTGCCATAGAACAGATCCTCAGCATTACTGCCAACAATGCATCCAATAATGACACCATGGTGACATCCTCGACAAGTTCCCAGGTGCTGCAAACCAAACACGCTGCTTCACGCATACTCTTGGCATCTCAGTGAAATCAGTCCTCAAGCAATTTGATGCACTGAAGGTGCACATCATTCTTGATGAGGCAGCTCAAGCTCTTGCTGATCTGGCCAAAGAACTTGATATCGAGGAGCGAGCAGAGTGGGAGACAAGGGCAACAGAGGATGACAAGGAAGACGACCAGCCACTGGATGCCTGGATTGACTTCTGAGAGGGGTTGACAGAGGAGCAGGTGAAGGAATTGGATGTAAGTGTTCAGCGCAATGTTGGTCAAGGTATGATTTCCTTGCCCTAACCCTAATCACATGACTAAAATCAATGAAGCTTCGCAAACTCACCTTTGCTCTCAAGAACTCCACCACCATCCTCCTCCCAGAATGGTACAGAATGCGAACCACCCACCACCTCCCACATCGCATGATGCCACACGATGTGTTGACTCGGTGGAACTCAACGTACAATATGCTCGAGTTTGCCATCAAGTACCGCCCTGTGATCAACGCAATGACCGCCGCCCAAGATTTCGACCTTTGCAAATATGAATTGGTACCAGCAGAGTGGAGGATTGCTATGGAGCTTCAAGATGTATTGAAGGTATGTCATATCTCTTTCTTTCTTTGTTTCACTCTAACTATTTTGACTAGATTTTTAAAGACGCTACACTATTCTTTTCTCGAGGCACCCCCAACCTTGCCACTGTGATTCCTGCTATGGACCGCATCGACAAGGTCCTGGTCACATCATTGGACAGCCCCTACAAGTGTTCCCTTGCTATTTGTGCAGCCCTTGCTGTTGGTAAGAATGCTATGAACCATTACTACAACAAAACTGACCACTCTGAGGTCTATTGTATTGCGATGGGTACATCTTTATATTATTATTTGCATCTACTCTGCTAATTTTTGTGCTTTTAGTTCTTCATCCCCAACACAAACTTGAGTACTTCAAGAAACACAACTGGGAGGAACCGTGGATTGAGACCGCCTGCGAGATCGTTTATGAAGCATTTGACCAGTCGGATGTTCCGACGGATGTTCCAGACAATGAGGACAATATGCAGGTGGATACTGGTGAAGTCATAAGTTGTTTTTTGTTCTTTTTTTCATTTTCTTACTCACTAGCTACTTTCAGGTCTCGTTGTCAACGTCACAGAATGACAATATATTTGACAACCTCCCTGACCTTGCACCTGCAGCATTGGACCTCCGCGATGAACTCGACCATTCCCTTGCCGCCAATGTAGAGGATGTGAGGGATGGTCTTATGTGGTGGTATGAGAGACATGCGACCTTCCCTTGTCTATCACGTATGGCATGTGATTACCTCTCGATTCCGGGTAAGTTTTCATATTACTCATCTTGGTATTAAGTGCTAACGTTCTTTTAAGCTACTACTGTTGACGTCGAGCGGACTTTTAGCCAAGGCCGTGTTCTTCTTCCCTATGTCCGTAACCACCTCTCAGTCCACTCCAGTTGGGCTCTCATGTGTGTTGGATCTTGGAGTTTGCTTGGTCTGATCACGGATAGTGACATCAAGGCGCTCTTGGGATAGATGAGGTTGTTGGACAGGAGGAGGAGCTCCCTGTTGGCTGGGATCTCATCCCTGACTTGTAGATACTACTAGATAGTTTATTAGTTGTCTACTTGCCAATGTAAATGGCCTACCCATCGTCTGTACCCACAAAACCCTTAAAAACCCTTACCCCAACCCGGAAAAACCCCTACCCCTAGTCAAGGGTAGGGGTATCTCCGGGTACGGGTACGGGTAGCCCTGGAGTGACCCCAGGGTTACCCGTGCCAATCCCTAATTACAATGTAAAGGCCTACACTGCTACAAGATTCCATAAATAGAAACAATCATTTGCATCCAGGAGAACGCAACAAAATTCTCGAGACTTTGCCGTGGCTGTGCCGTGGCTGATAACGTACCGAGCGCGCCGTTAACCTTATTTCCTTTTCCGCCACAGCTCGTAAATAGCCGTAAACAAATATCGCTCAGACGTCAAGCACGTCCTCGACAACGCGCAGAGTGACCGAACGACTTCAAAAGGTGCGTTTTCTTGCATGGCATATATCCATCCATCCAACATCTTCGACGACTGTCCAATATCTGAGAGGATTCTGGCTAGACTGGCGATGGATGGTTGCCTTCGCAGTGGATGACGAATGGTATCGGTATAACTGAGATTCGTCGTTTCACAGGTCAATTCAACCACCCATCATGTCTCTCGTTGTTCCCGAGGCTCACCAACAATTTCAAGTTAGTTACATTTATTCTGGGAACTTTTGGACGCTGACTCGATCTGCAGCACATTCTCCGTCTTCTCAACACCAATGTCGATGGAAAGCGCAAAATCATGTATGCCTTGACGGAAATCAAGGGCGTAGGCCGCCGATACTCGAATCTGGTTTGCAAGAAGGCGGACGTTGACCTCAACAAGCGGTAAGTCATATTCAAAAGTGCATTTTCCCCTGGAAGTAATTATTCTCAACCAAACAGAGCTGGAGACCTCAACTCCGATGAACTGGAGCGCCTCGTTACCATCATTCAAAACCCCACCCAGTTCAAGATTCCTACATGGTTCCTGAACAGGCAAAAGGATATCGTCGATGGCAAGAACTCGCAAATTCTTTCAAACGGAGTTGATTCCAAACTTCGTGACGATCTGGAGCGCTTGAAGAAGATTCGGGCTCATCGTGGTCTTAGGCATTATTGGGGCTTGCGTGTACGAGGACAGCACACCAAGACTACTGGTAAGTTGACTTATGTTACATGCAACATTTGAATGCATCTCATAATTTTCTTAGGTCGCCGTGGTAAAACAGTGGGTGTCTCGAAGAAGCGTGGTTAGAGGAGCGGTTCCATCTTGTTCACGTCGTAGTATTCCTTCGTATCTCATAATAAAGATGTTGGGAGCTCTGCCCTTGCAGTCCTATTGCTGTAGCCGAAGCTTCAAGTCGCGCAGAAGTCAAAATGACTGCCGTAGTAATTCATCGGTCACGTGATTTCGTAAATCAACATTGAACAAGATCAAGTTTTCCTCGTCCCCTGATATTCACTTCTAACTTCCGGCCGTGTGCGCTATGGCCAGTTAGATATCGTGTCT
>JADNRV010000191.1:0-93942 GCA_015499995.1 Flammula alnicola | reverse complement strand
AGGGATTTTGCTGATCAGGGAGATGTTCTAGGTGGGTGAATGACCAGATGCCTTGGTTCCAGAACTGGGTCCTATTAGGTCCAGCGTCAGTAGGTGTCGCAGCAAGTTTAATGGAACAGTCAATACGCACCAAGAATCCACTGATGGCGAAAATTGCCACGATCATTAGAATTCCCTCGACGGGGCCAGAAAAGTGGCCAAGGAATAGCTGGCCTGCAAGGTAAGACATCCGATAAGCTTATCGTATAGCTGTGAACTCTACGACGAAACGAACCAGTGTGATATTCCTCCCAAGTTGTCAGGTAAAAATTGGCTAGTGTGGCTATTTGCGAGGCGACAGTCCACCAGGAGCGTCCGAGCCCAAGAGCGCGCGAGGCGAGGACAACCTCAAGCTATGACGATGACCCAAAGGTGAGTTGATGCCCTGGAGCATCGAGCGAAGATAGAAGGGTTGCTCACTGTGGTGTTGAGTGCATCACATCCTAAATACGATATGTATGAGGCGAACGAAAGAAAGGGAGAAGAGAAACGACGCACCATGGTCAAACATCTCTCCAAGTGGCCCTGCCATGCCAGTCCTCCTGGCCTGCTTCCTTCAAGGAGACGATAGGAATCCATAACGAGAACTTGCATGAAATCAGCAGGAAAGCGTACCCGTCGATGGCGTCCAAGCTCTGGTACGCGAACAGCCCTATCGCCCATCTAGAAGTTGAAAAAAATCATATGAGAAATGATATTAAAAAGACAAGATGACACCATACGTATAATAAACCCAATGTGGAGGTCCCTCCGCGCCATTACTCTCGGTAAGATACATAGGATCGTAATAAAGCAGCGTGAAAAAGTTGACAAATACAATGCATAGACCCGTGAGGGTGATCTAAATGGATAGATAGGTTCTGTGAGAGTCTGGTTGAACTGTTATCCCATGAACAAACGCACCGTATTAGGCGCAACAGATAGCGGCCACAGAGTGACGAACCACGTCCAGAACGGATTCAGCACATAGCGCGACAGCAATGATCTAAACGGGGTTAAAGACGAGCCATGAGCCACCAGACATAACCCTTTCGCCCCATCCCAACGGTAGACGGCCCACATCGTTCATATACATACTTGTCGACGCCTTTATATGAGTACTTTTTGAGGTTCTCCAGGGAGTGTTGCGGGATATAGCCCATGGTAATTACTGAATGTCTCGTGTTTCGTGTCTAGGAATGGGTTCACTGGCTTCTATTCCTGTCCTAAACAGCCAAAAAATCAGTTGTCCGACGCCATAGATAAGGAGAACCAAACCCTCACGTATTGAACTCTTTGTTTCTAACAGCCTGTCTATACTCCAACCTTCCCAACGTCACCAGGGAAAGCGTACGATAAGATTGTTGGAGGAGAGAGCGGCCACGTCGACGATGGACGGGAGAGAGAAACTGGACGAACGTTCTTCCAGAAAATATTCCGATTGGTGCCTGAGATTATCGTGCCCACGTGACTTTAAGTTTCTATATTCACACGCCTTCGCGTCGCGTCTCGCGATCCAAGTCACATCCTCAGTCGTCTCGAGCTCATTCTGTTCCTGAGATGTCTCTCGCTAAACAACAATATCCTGGCTGGGGTTGCCCACAAGATGGTATCACCATTCGCTGTTATATCCCTTTCCTACTTATTCAACGCTGACTGGCTCTCCCTTCATTACTTAGTCTACCCCCCTGCATCGCACTGGCCAGTCCAGCCTTACGAGGCATTGCCAGGCGGTGAAAACTGGCAACATTTCTTCCATGTCCTCACTGAAATCGGCGAGCCACTTCCTATACTCCAGGGAAAGAAACCTTTCAGCCCAACATTTAGCGAGAAAGTGTTCAACGAACTCTTCGATCGCACAAATGGGCTCATCGTCGATCGGTCAATGGTAAGTTTGAATTCGGCACTTCGAGTACATGATCCTTTGTTCCCCAGACTTCTTATCTTTCGCTACTATATCCTTTCCAGGGCACCCCGGTGGAGACCGCGAATTCTCCAGATCGTCCAGTATTCCCAGTTGTCATTCTCGGACTCCCCACTCAAACCGCTACCGATGAGCAAAAGAAGATCGTGGCAGATTTGATGGGACTCAAGACGAGCGATATTATCAAGGTCTATGCTGTGGATAGCTAGTATGCATGTTATTATCGCATTGAATGTGTTGTCATCCAGCTCTGTTTTTTTTTCATAATAAGAATCGCACCCCATTTTCGTACAACTTTCAGGATGCCCGGGCTGGATATTCAATATTAATAGGCAACTTCTTCTCTAACCATTCATTCTCTTCTCTTCTCGAAGGTTTCCGTGAAAGAATTTTAATACCCATGCCAAGTACTCTATCTTCCTGATGTCGGCATCAATGACGATGAACCAATCCTGCAGGTTCTGCGGACGCGCGTGTGCTTTGTGGCCTTATCTTGTCCTGGAAGCTGGACGGCAAGTGGACGGAGCTTCAAACCATGAATTTGGACGAATCAATTTACCGAGTGTCGTCTTTTCTTTGTGAGCTCAACCCATATACATTCCGTTGATATCTTCTCGCTGTAATCTGTCGGCCAGACATGCATAGTCGACGGCGACTCACAACTCTGTTACCGATCTTCGTCTTCCTTTCATCCAAAGTCGATCCATACCCCAGGCAGGACCCTTCCGGTGGGATTGACTGCTAATGGAAGCGGCCAATGCCATACCAGATCACAGGATGAACTACACCGACCGCTCATGCAAGGTGAGGAGAGCATACGAAAGCGGCCCCCCCCGAATATCTCCTGTGCTCCTCATCTGAGATCCTGTGGCAAGTTCAAGCAACGCCCAATCCAAACTTTCCTCTCGTTGTTTTGCGATATCAATCCAGGATAGGTCTGCTTCCATCGACTTGCAGTTCATGATCCCCACCCTTCAAAATGAACCTATTTGAATTTCTCAAGGAACGTTTGATTGAAATAAAATAAACACAACATAAGATACAAACATACCAGTAGTCTGTACGAGTATAGAGATCTCGAGTCGAGTTTATGGAGAGGGTTGTATGGAGGGAGAGTTAATATGTTCCTCGCTCTTGCGCTTCTGACCTCTCCAAGTTTTGATGGCGTACCATTATTCGTGTCGTATCCTGTACAGGAATATAACTATGTACCTAAGTATAATTGTAGAATTGAATGGGCGTCCATGGAATGTGCATCATCATGTAATATGCGTGGCATGCGGAATGGTCATGCACGCACAGCCATGTACATTGTCCCCTTGCCGCCCAAACGGGCGCTTTTCCAGGACCTTCATCTCCTTGAAACTCCTTCCTATCTCTCTGTACTTTAATGGCATCTAGTACGAGCCCCTCTCAACCTGGCCCGAGGATGCACTTCAAGGTGAGCTTTTCATCCAACTCGGGAAAAAATAGTGGTTCAACATTGGCGGTCCTTAGGCGCTCGTGCCCCTCAATGAGCTGAATCGCTTCTCATCAGAGGCGTACGAAGAATTTTTCAGGCCCTTGGATTCCGCAGGTCTCTCCAAGCCGTCCAAACAACAGCAACAATGCTCGTTCAAGAAAGTTCAGACATATCGACAACGATCCCGGGTGAAACAAGTGTTGGCTTACCGATAAGAATCCCAGTTCAAAAGAGTTCGGACATCTACTACAGACACCTATCTGCAAAGGGCCGTGGCTCACCCTTGTGGATACCGGAGGCAAATAATTTCCTCGACATCTCGTATCGAAGGCGCGGTATCGCCATTGGTGATGTCGGAATCATAACTGAAGATGGAGCCTTCGACTTTTTATTCAATATTTGCCTCCCCCAAGATGATCCTATTAATGCGGGTAGTGTTCCCGAAGGGTTCTCTCCGCTCAATCCTCCACTAATCCCTGCGCACGACATCCAAGGTCTCCAGGAACTCAGAGAAGACACCCATCTATCGAGTGAATCGATTACAAAAGATATCAATGATATCGGTCCAGCGTACGTCTCTCTACTGTATCCATCGCACTCACAATCCTCCTAAGACTCTTGCAAACAGCGGAATAACCTTCATAGCGTCCGCTCGTGAGGGTGCTATACTGACGATGCCGGAAGGTGCATATACGGTGAACCTAGCGAACACGGCTAGATTCACGCAATACCTTGAACTGAATATAGTAAATTGGTATAAGTATACCACTGGATCCGTGGACGGCAAGTCAAGAATGGCGATTTGCGTCTTGTCATTGGTGTCGACAATTCTCGGGCTTGGGGTATGGCCACATTTGCCAATGCGACCCACGAGACAAACCGTCCATTGACTCTGCGGTTTAAGCCAAAAAAAGACAGCAGCGTTGGAATGATATACACTTGGGACTATAGTGGCATGGCAGACTCGGCCAGATCAGGACCGAGTCGTCCGGAAATAACAGCGCTGTGGACGGGGCGTGAAGCGCAGGAATTGCAAGCATTCGAAAATCAATCTTTATTTGTTCGCACGCTAAATGCGACACTCCAAAAAGACGGCTGGGAAAAATTAGAATCTGAACTTAGGGGGTCTGCAATTCGCACCGGGACAGACATCGACGCCGCACCAGACATCCATTCTATCCGTGGTAACCCTAAGCCTTCGGACAGTTCAGCCAGCGCCCCAAGTGGACCATCTCCTAGGCCTCACGGAGCCCACAACGGATACAATGCCCGCAGCAATTCCCCTAATACAAGCATTGCTCAGATATCTGGTACCACCTCAGCTCTGGTGCGAACTTCAGCTTTGGTACTGACCGTCGTCTTTTGGAAAAACTAAGAATATTATCTTGCAGAGCATTCATCCGTCGACAATCATCAACAATTTCCTGTTACAATCGGTCAGTCTTTTTCATAGTCGAATCCGTTATAGCCAAGTCATTCATACGTTTTGCATTGGAACAGAAACCGGATGTATGGATAGCTATAACAAGTGACATGGATTGGATTTCGGTTCTCAAACAGGTAAGGGGATCTTGATCCATGAATAGAATTGGAATTCCACGCCGAGACTCTTTTATTTAGGATGATGTCTCTCTTCCTGCTTCGGACGAAATCTTAGCACGTATCACGACGGCACATGAAGTCAGTGATGCAGCTGGTGCGTTCGTTTACAGATTTAAAGCCTCAATTTCTTGGCTTAGCATGCGTTATCTTTTACAGGTGTTGCTTGTTTGACACCGAAAGACCCTCTCCGCAGTACCGCGTTTGCAACCACAAATACCAAAGACCGAGTGGTGGAGCTGACCTCGACCGTACAGACTGGTGGTGAATATTCAACCGCTAGCACCTCTTTTAACCCGAATGCGTTTGTGCCCGAGGAGAGCAAGGTTGCGGAATCTAACGGTTCTGGCCCGCGTTCTGGGCAAGCTGTATCTTTCTTCCAACCGTCCCAGAACATGCTCATCAATGGAGGGGAGTTCAACGTTGTACAAGGGAACTACAATGTGTTTGACCAGAGTCAAAATACAACGAACACGAACTCTACCAACAGTGGTAGTACACTGAGCTCGACGAGTATTTGGTCTGGGAATAGCACTACAACGACTCTCTGGTCTCGGGGTAGTAGCAATGCGACGACTCTTTACTCTCGGGATGAGGACTCGACCCCACGTAGTGAGTTGCGAAGCTCTCTCTGCTATGGAGAGTCGGTGCTGACTTGGGTGTTGTAGCCGAGGGCAAGCCCCTGGACCCTGCCAGTCGTATGCAGAATAAGAGTGCCAGGATCACAATGCCGGACCGGGGGCTGTTTGGTTGGTCCAGTCGATGGTCGCGAAAAAGAGAAATTATAGTACCCTCCGAGGTTTCTGCTAAAATACAGCCTGCTACCCATTCCCTACTTCGCGGTTGAATGAAATGTGATTTGTCTACTCTGCATACTTCGAGTTGTAACTTGTATGTTCTGACAGTCTTCCGGTGCATTTGAGAAAATCTTCTTTTTTAACAAGGAAGTCTACGAGGACAGAACTCTGCCCAATGACCGCCGCAACATCGCGCTCATCGAGATGGGCATCGCGCGCTTGATATGTTGCGATCTGGAAAAGATGAGCGCCCAGTTAGACGACGGAATTAAAACCTCGAGGCAGCTTTCACTTTGGCCAACGACAAAGATGACGACGTTAACACGCGAAGTGCCTCTTTACTTTGGCCTGCGCGTATCAAATTCGCTACGAGGAACTTGGCAAGCAGTACAATGGGACGTCCGCTATTAGTGTACCCTAAACACACAAAAAAAGTAGAAGGGCAGAAACTCGAATCCTGTTGGAATAGGGAGACCACCAGAAAAACGAGTCACGTAACACGCCAATTGCCCCAGCGCCGTCACACGTGAGAGTGGTATCGACCCGTAGGCGTCGTCCGGAAACTACGTGGCTGTGCTCTGGACATCGAAGTCGCAGACTATCGGGGTGTATGGTTAGTTAGGAAGAAGGAAGAGGGAAAAGGCAGTAAGAGAATGGGAGAAAAGAGGTTGAAGGGAGGCGGAAAGAAGGAGAAACATACAGCACTCATGAAGTTCAACCCCACGAAGGTGAATGGGGCCGCAAAGTCCGCGCACGAGCATAAAGTGACACAGAGTCCACGTCATCAAAGTTGCAACATTGATGATTGCTTTCCATCGAGCCACTCATGAGAAGGGCCTTCAGCTTGACGGAGGAAGTCGAAGAACGACACAACATACTGCATGGTGGCAACAGCGCCACTTCACAGGCTCTTATATACCCTCCAACCCTTCCAGTCCCGCTGCGTTTTTGTTTGCTAAGAGCCGAATCAGAGAGCGATTCCGAAGAACCACGCCTTGTATTTCAAGTTCGACACGGCGCCTCCCATGAACATATTCGCGCGTTGACCGAAAGAGTAAATTGTAAGATGGGATGGGATTTCGGTTCGAGAATGCGGCCTAACCTCCACCACGGACGTCGCACATTATGCATGACAGACACGGCACAGCGCGAGACAACGGCATATTTTGAGGAGGTGGTCAGGGCGCGAACAGTGGATTTGCCGTGCCGGATTGAGTTCCAAGAATGATGGAAAGAAAGAAAGAAGGTTGAGTAGAATGTGTCCATCTTGACGGGATACGGAGACAGCGGGCAGGGAATAAAAGGAAGGAGAAAGAGCGAGAGCGAGGATAGGCTCAGAGTGGTTGAGAAGATGATTGGTGGGATACGATGGTGAAGAATGGAGTGGGGCCGTCTCTCTCTTTGGCAGTTCGTTTGTGGAGGATTAACAACCACCGGCTGGTTGAGATAGACCGAGAGTCTGCTCGCTGCACCGCAGAGCTCCGTATGGTCCGACTCGCATGCGCGCGAACAGTCAGTGAGCGGGGCGGTCGTGTTGGCGGCGAGGAAAGAGGAGCCGCACCCTGTTCGTGAGGGAGCGTTAGTCATGGGACGAAAGGAACAAATAGAGAAGAGGGAGGAAAGAAACACTGACAGCACTCCTGGCCAAACTCCAATCCAGTTATATTAAACCCAGAAGCCTCACACTGCGCCATGCAGCTCTCGATGGTCACACCCGCGGGGATATCAAATCTTTCAAGCAAGGTACGGCCATTCCCGTCGATAGCGTCACTGTCAAAGTTGAAAGCACCAGAGTCAGCACCGTCATCAAAATCAAAATCAATATCATAGTCTGGTCCACGGCGAAGTGCACCAACGCCAAAACGCAATCGAGACTAGACAGTACTCACGTAAAGCACCCATCAAACACCCACGTCCCCACCACCTGGGCTTTATTCGTAGGCACCGGGCCCACGCCCTCGTTGAAGTTCTGGAAAATGCTGATCGCCCCAGCACCACCACAGGCGAGGGTGTCGTCACCGCCGCAGGAGAAGTTGCAGGCATCGTCGGCGAGCTGGGTGGCGGTGCCTTGGATGTTGAAGTCGCAGACTGTTATGTGCCGGAACAGAAGGCGGTGCAGAGCGCAGGCGTCATGGCGGGGTTGTCGACGTTCGCTTCGGCAAGGCTGGGTTGTTGTCGCTGTACGAGGAGAAGGAGGGTTAGTTTGGGTTGGGTGGGAGAGTGAGAGGGACGTGGTTGACAGAGTAGTGAAAATAACTCACGAGAAGCAACTGACAAAGGTCCATCCAGGGAGGGCATCATTATGATTGGTGCCATTTGGTCTCCTCGACAACTGGACGGCTGAGGGCGGGAGCGCGAAGACTGCCTATATATGCGAAGATGATGATGAGTATGTGTTCAATACCGTGAAACGCGTCCCGACGCCTATATAACGTGTCAAGAGAGGTAGAGAGAAAGGGACGTACGGGAAGAATGGCAAGCGTCGCAAAGAGGGCCGTGAAAGGAGACATCTGCTCAACTCTTTCCTACGGGTATACCCCAAAGCTCGACTGAAAGGCAAGCACCAAGAGGATACCGAACCACCCCATTTCACGTGGCCAGGGCGCGAACAGCGTTTTGGCGTTTGTGGGGAGATGGAAGGAAATAAAAACGGATGGAAAGTGGCAGTCCGATACTGATTGCCGGGACACGGCAAATCACGGCAGCTAAAGTTGAATCACCGGCATCTGCCGGGAAAATTCCCTTGCCGACCTTGCTTTCCTTCTTTGCTTTCCTTATCTTCCACTCCCCACGTTGTCTTTCCATGGCTTTTTCTTGTATGTATAATCTGCGATCTTTGAATGCTCGCCATCGACACCAGTGGTGTGCCTAGATAGCACCCCCCTTACATAAGTAAACAAAGTTTCAACATTGGCCATCCGCAGTATTCCAATAATTGGAACCAGGCGAACATGTTGTCCCAGGTGCATGCGCATCAGCTTTCAAGTTAATTGAATGATAATTAAGTTAGGAAGCTATATAGAGGAACGAAAAAGTTAAAACTATTATAGATAGGTTAGGAAGCTGGGTGGCCATTTTCATAATGTTCTGAGGTGGAAAGGTCGTTGCGTAGTGGAGTGACAAATAAATATAGATAGGAAGTTGATAGACGAAGTTAATTTTTGTGAATTCACTGTGGTACTAGATTGAACAGCAGCAGATATACCTAAGAACTCGCTGGTTATGTGATGGAAAGAAAGGCCTTGTGGAAAGTATCAAACAAGTGTGGGTCGGAATGGACAGGATAGAAACAGAAGGAAAGATGATCCCGGTAGCTACAGAGTCCATGTGCTTGCTACGGATGAAGGTAAGGAAATAGAAAGACAAGAAAAATGTAAGGGGAAGGAATGAATAATAAGTTGGCTGAAGTTCTATGATGGAAATTAATACCGATCCATTACACATTGAACAATGGTGTATAACAGCCAACCCAATGAACACCTATCATGGATTGTTGAAAGTCAACAGAGCCAAAACCATGGCGAGAGATAACCAGGATATTGGACAGTTCAGTCACTTGTGCCGCTGGTGGTACCCACATAAGGCGGTCTTTCCCCAGCGAAGAGATAATCCAATTTGAATCGGCCAGATTCCAAACAGAGTTAACCAAGGTGCACATGCGCGCAGAGTTGTCATTCGAGCCAGACACAATTTGCGTGCTGTCACTCAAAAACGCGGCCGAGTTGACTGAGCTGGTGTGGCCCTCCAGCACCTTCACCTCCGTACCTGTTGCCACATCCCACACCCGCACAGACTCGTCATCCGAGCCAGACACAATCTGCGTGCCGTCGCTCGAAAACGCGACTGAGTTGACCGAGCCGGTGTGGCCCTTCAGCACCTTCAACTGTGCACCTGTCGACGCATCCCACACACGCACAGACTGGTCATCCGAGCCAGACACAATCTGCATGCCGTCGCTCGAAAATGCGACCGAGTTGACGTCGCTGGTGTGGCCGTTCAGCACCTTCACCTCTGCACATGTCCAGGCATCCCATACCCGCACAGACTGGTCAGCAGAGCCAGACACAATCTGCGTGCCGTCGCTCGAAAATGCGACCGAGTAGACCGGTCTGGTGTGGCCGTTCAGCACCTTCACTTCCGCACCTGTCGACACATCCCACACCCGCACAGATTGGTCATATGAGCCAGACACAATCTGCGTGCCATCGCTCGAAAACGCGACCGAGTTGACCGATCTGGTGTGGCCCTTCAGCACCTTCACCTGTGCACCTGTCGACGCATCCCACACATGCACAGACTCGTCAGAAGAGCCAGACACAATCTGCGTGCCGTCGCTCGAAAATGCGACCGAGTTGACCCAGCGAGTGTGGCCGTTCAGCACCTTCACCTCTGCACCTGTACACGCATCCCACACCTGCACAGACTGGTCATCCGAGCCAGACACAATCTGCGTGCCGTCGCTCGAAAATGCGACCGAGTTGACCGAGTCAGTGTGGCCCTTCAGCACCTTCACCTCCGCACCTGTCGACGCATCCCACACCCGCACAGACTCGTCATCCGAGCCAGACACAATCTGCGCGCCGTCGCTCGAAAATGCGACCGAGTTGACCGAGCCAGTGTGGCCCTTCAGCACCTTGACCTCCGCACCTGTTGACACATCCCACACCCGCACAGACCGGTCATCCGAGCCAGACACAATCTGCGTGCCATCGCTCGAAAATGCGACCGAGTTGACCGGGCTGGTGTGGCCCTTCAGCACCTTCACCTGTGCACCTGTCGACACATCCCACACCCGCACAGACTGGTCAGAAGAGCCAGACACAATCTGCGTGCCGTCGCTCGAAAACGCGACCGAGTAGACCCAGCTAGTGTGGCCGTCCAGCACCTTCACCTCCGCATCTGTCGACACATCCCACACCCGCACAGACCCGTCGTCCGAGCCAGACACAATCTGCGTGCCATCGCTCGAAAACGCGACCGAGTTGACGTCGCTGGTGTGGCCGTTCAGCACCTTCACCTCTGCACCTGTCCACGCATCCCACACCCGCACAGACTGGTCATCCGAGCCAGACACAATCTGCGTGCCGTCGCTCGAAAATGCGACCGAGTAGACCGAGCTGGTGTGGCCCTTCAGCACCTTCACCTCTGCACCTGTCAACGCATCCCACATCCGCACAGACTGGTCTTCTGAGCCAGACACAATCTGCGTGCCGTCACTTGAAAATGCGACCGAGTAGACCGAGTCGGTGTGGCCCTCCAGCACCTTCACCTCTGCACCTGTCGACGCATCCCACACCCGCACAGACTGGTCTTCTGAACCAGACACAATCTGCGTGCCGTCGCTCGAAAACGCGACCGAGTTGACCCTGTTGGTGTGGCCGTTCAGCACCTTCAGCTCCGCACCTGTCGACGCATCCCACACCCGCACAGACTGGTCATCCGAGCCAGACACAATCTGTGAGCCGTCGCTCGAAAAAGCGACAGCATTGATTGCACTCCCAGCCGGCACCGTCATCAATGGCAGATCAATACTCCCTTTGGCATGAGTAAAGACAGGAATGCGAGAGAATTGCTTCTTCCAATTCCGCGAGAGACTGGTGTCTCGCGACCATGTTGCCAATGCCGAGATGTACAGGTGCGGTGTCGATTCAGCAGCTGGACTCCCAGCGAAATAGGTAGCGAAATTGGCAGCTTCACCAATGTCGCGCGCCAATTCCAAATTGCTGCTCTGACACTGACCAACAGCATTAGTTGTCGCACTACAGCTCAAGCCATTCAATTCATACCTTCAACACCCACTGGCGCGCACGTTGAAGCATGGAAGTACACTGATTGCGTAATCCGAGCAGGTTCATGGCCTCGATCCAAAACAGGACGCGAATTTGGAGGAATTTCAAAATGCAGTCACGAAGATTCTCGGTATCAACTGATTGGGGTGAGGGCAAGTGGTGAGCCCAGTGGCGGGATGAGTACCTAAGAACAGCATTGACATTCTTGTCAACCTGCTCAGACAATGCAACGGCGTTGTCGCGGTCGAACAGGAAGGACGACGTTATATTGCCCATGTTGAATCGCAAACCAGACTTCATGATGTGGAAGCAAGATTCGCCGAGAAGATTGTGGTAGGCTGGTTCGTTACACGAAAACGCAAAGTCCTCCTCACCGATGCGGAAGTTTGACCGGTCTCGATCGAAAATGAAGTCAGGGAAGGAGGCATGGTACCAAAAGACTTGATCATCTTGGGTATAGAGCACGGGGTGGAGAGAGCGCACAACGGCCCTTGCGGCTTCATCGTCATCGTTCGAGAGGAGCGCGGCAACGACGGAGGTAGATGTGCGTTCCGCTGTACACAGGAAGGTATGAAGGATGCCCAATCGGCGAGTCAAGAACTTCCCCTTGAGCTTTGAAAAGGCGTCGCACATAATTTGCCGGTATAATTCGTCGATCAAGGATGTAGCGTCGCTTGCAGAATCCGGTTCGTATGATTTAGAAAAGAGGTCGTTAAGCATCTCGATCTGCTCTTTAACCGTGAGTGATCCAGGCAGGGTCAAGTACCTCACCGCCGTTGCAGCGTAGATGAACAGACCACCTGCCCGCTGCACAAGCTCGGCCAGCTCTGGACTGCCGCCGAGCTTCGACAGCTTGGCTTTCAGGTATGTCTCTATGTCTGACTTCGCCTCCTCGATCGACACATCTTGGAGACGGCAGACAGCCTTGGACGTGAATGCTTCGCAGAGCTTAGCGAGTTCAGGATCTGACCGGCTCGTCACAAGAAACTTGAGACCTCGTAGATCGTATTCGTTGATTGCGTTGAGTAGGTCGCGTAGAAAAGTTGACCCTCCGTCGCCCTTGATTTCATCAAGAGCGTCGATGACAATGAGGCATAGTTCTGGACCGCGTGTGGCTTCGGACTGCTGCCAAGGTGCAAAAAGAAGATCCCTCAGCTGGGTGGCGACATCGTAATTGACGGTGTCGAATTTGTCGGCAACATGCAAGGCGTCTGCATACGATTTGTATTTACGAGCGAGGTGGTACGCGATGGTTGGCAGGATACGGGTCTGTTCTCGCGTTTCTTCGAATTGTCGCGAGCAGAGAAAATTGCCCCCTAAGGCGGTGTGTTTGGCATTCTCGAACCGCTTGGCTATAGTATACGCAATGGTGGTTTTGCCGGAGCCGGCCTGACCGGTCAGCCAGAAGACGTGCGGGCTGGCCGATGAGTGATCGTTAGCCCAGTCGGTTATGTCTTTCAATATCGTGACGCGCGTTTCGGGCGTACACTCTTCACGCTTCAACGCCTGCTGATCGAGAACGGTTTTGTGGTCGGCCTTCTCGGAGGGACGCAAACGTTCCAGGGCTGCTTTCTGTTCAATCGATCAGTGTGGGTCACAAGGCAGGAAACGGAGATATTTGCCTTGATGTCGTCGTGCATCATGTTCGCCTTCCCCTGGATGCTGATCTCCATTGCGATCTGGGAACGGCCGATGAGTACATACATAACCTGAGATGAATATGAGAGCACACACATGGAAAGACGCCGTAGCCTCGTTGACGCGTTCAAAAATTTGCTGGATCGTGCTCTTGTATTCTTCGAGGTCGAATATCCGTGTAACCAATGATTTCTTGGCGAGGTCCTCTAACTTCTTCATTTCTTTCCCAAGGATCCTAGCCACCAACGTGTTCATTATGATACGACTTTTGGTGCAAGGAAGACAACGTACCGTTTGAGTTCTTCCATCGCCTGTTCAGCGACCTTCGGAACACCGCCCTCTACGGTTTTCTCCACAGTCAGGAGTCTGTTCGCCGTTGCTTCGAGGCGTTGTGCGAGCTCGTCCTGGCTGCCTCCGACCGACTAAAGTAATAGGCAGCCTGTGCACGAGATAGAAAGACGACGACTCACGTCTTTTATGTCAATGACGACCTTAGCAATGGCGAATGCCACCTTAACTGGGTTGGTATCGACACACTCTGGCACCCGCTTGAGGAGCATTTGCGTGAACCGAGAGGCCACTCCAAGGCCCTCTTTTGCAGTCGCTTTCCAATCCGAGACCGGCATTTGAGGGTTCGTCGAGGCTGGTTGTGAAGTAGGAGTCGAAGTACGGCTGGTTTCGCGGCCGTCCTCTTGGAGACGTGTCCCGTGTCAATCTCCCAGACGCAAAGACTCAGCGTGTTGGATCTCACCTTGACCGACAGTGGAACTGAGCAGATCTGGAACGCTTGATAGAGGTCTAGCTGACCGGGGCGGGGCGGTAGGATCTGGACGGTGGGCTGAGTCTGCTAGATCTGCGAGAAAGGAATCCAGGACAGTACATACCCTGATTCAAGGTGGCATTTCCGCCTGGGGAGAGGTTGAGTCGTCGTCGATGACACTAAGATGGGCCCAATAAACTTACCTAAAGCTATCGGCTCTGTAATTCCTGAGTCGTTTCCTGGGCGGCCATAATCGCGAGCGCCAGATACTGAAGAGAAAGAAACGCGAGTCGAATTCGGCTGGCTAGCAGAGGGGTCGGCTGATTTGGATCGCTTAAACACATTCTGAATGGGTTTTAGAAAGCCTTTTGTCTTCGATTTCTTTGCTGCAACGGATGAGGGTTTGTTGGCCATGGAGATGATAGCGAGAAGAAAGAATGGGGCAAGACGCAAGGCAGCCGCAAGGCATCTGTCATTGTGTGCATTCACACAGCCGTCACGAATAGTGTTGCCACGGTTTGGACTGACAGTGAGCGCCGAGCGGGCGATCTCCCATGTGTCATCACGTGAATACTGAAATGCGCTTTGCCCGATCCCTTTCTCAACGCCTTCAAATTCTACTTCTCAGCCTCGTCTCCACTTCTCCTCCTCATCTCGCTCATTGTGGCCCGGTATTCACTGCCTTTCCCAACGTATATCTTGCATGTTCATCCTCTCTCGGTTATATTGCACTAGGATATACACTCTCTCCGCTCGAAATTGAGAGTTCAACAGTCTGATACAAAGATGTCGTTATCCTCGCCAATAGTATCGTGAGCACTGCCACCCTTGCTCTCTCGATACCCTCGTACAGCCAAACGATGGTCTAGGCGCAGAAGACGTGCACGATCCCACGATGACGTCCTCGTCACGGGTATCGCGGACTTGTTGAGACTTGAGGGAGTTTGAGCCGTGGTTTGTCGAGAGGAGCGTCATGCTGGGAAGCCGCAGCCGTACGTTACGCTCTCTTTACCTCCTTGTATATTTCGGCAGCACGTTAACCTTTATTTTTTTCGAAATTCAGAACTCCTTCCCTGCTGCGTTATCCTCCTGCATTGCAGCACGCGCAATTTGCGTCTCCTCAGTCGGCCTGGACGTCCTCTCTGCTGGTAGTACCGCACTCGGAGGACAGCGGCGGTCGGCGCCCACAAAAAAGCGCTCACCTCCTCGCTTTATCGCCTGAATCAGCGAAGCACTCGACTACGAGTCGAAACAGCTCTGGCTCGACGACTGCGAGAGGGGCTCGACGAGGAGGTGTACCGTGACCGAGATTAGGGTGGTGAAGGGTCCGGAGGGTCTGGGGCTAGGGAAGAGTAAGGATGGGGGAAGAAGCTGAATGAGATCGAGGATTTCAAACGTAGGATCTACGCCACCTCGTCGACGGTCTAAAGGAACGGTCTTATTTTGAAGCGATCGTTGAACTTTGGACGCTCAGCGCTCAGCGCTCAGTCGCCAAGGTATGCTTAACTGGATCGTAAAAATATCACCAATAGCAAAAAATGCAACGCCTCGAGGATACACGTTGTGAATCTCCTGGAGATTGATTGTCGAACTTGTCGACCAGATGCCCAAAAAGGATACGGACTGAAATACTTGACACCCGTTGACGATTGCTGGCTTATCTGGAGGTCCGATAAGGTCGAAGCGCCCAAGAAGCTATTCCAGGAGGTGCTAATACAAGACACAACTCAATTGCGGGCTCCTGGACGTTGACACTTCACGACAGCGTGGAGAAATCTGGACACAGATGGGGATACTTATAACAGTAATAACAGTGCAATGCAATATCAAGCGAAACACAGAGCAAGGGAGAAAGAATGATGAGAAGCATCTTCCCACAAAAATGAAGTGTTACGCACTCGAGGCTGTGTTCTGCACTTCAATTAGTCTTCATGCCTCGCGCAGACCTCGTTGGTAAAGTTATTTAAATCACGTCTTTCTTCGATGGATAGCTCACGTCCAATGGCTCCAAAGCGCAACGGAAATCCACCCAACACTCATGCCAAAGACGTAGTCGGCAACCCTCGAGGTGCCGCAGAAGGCCACACCACCGACCTTGCCCTCCTTAAGCAGGTGGATAAATCGTCTCCCGAAGACGGTCTTGGAGATTGCGGAAACTGCAAAGGCATGGAAAATAGCACCGCAACATACAATGGCGTTAATTGAACTCCTTGGATCATCGTTCAGGACAGGAAAGATATCCGCCCGTTCATAGTCACCTCATCGCTGGAATCTGGCACTCGGACAAGGCCTCTTTGTCGGAGGTCAGGCCTATCATCCTCAAGTTCGAGGAGTAAGGAATTCCTCTCAAATAAGATTCAACCGTGAGACATTTGGCTGATATAGTAGAGCTATCCATTCGTTGACGAAGGATCCCCAGAAACAAGTTTCTGAAGAGCAGCGCGATTCGAAACCCGGATACCTCGACGAAAACTCTTGAAAGCTTGAAGTCCTAATGAAGAGTCTGGATGACGTACGGTCTAAATTTGAGGCATGTCCTTGGTCCATTCTCGTCTTGTCTGTTGACCTGACAGCATTTATGTCTCGCAGTCATTGACCCAGACAACCATAATCACTGAGCAATTGAAAGCCGTAATCAAGCCGAAAGACTCCTCAAAGGCGAAAGGAAGACAGGAGCCCACAGTGCAGTCAGCAGACAAGATTAAAACACGTGAATCTACGATTGAGAAGGTCATCGCAAACGCTCTAAGCACTAACACCACCACCACTGCTATTTCTCCCAACCCCACTGAAAGAAAGAAAAACACTCAAGCACGCACACTCACGCAGCCTTAGCGGTAGTAGGCACCATCGTCGTAGTCGGTAGATTCCTAGTGGGGCGCGGTGTATCCCTTGCAAAGACCCCGCCTTGGTCACAGTAGTCGGCACCACCGTCGTAGGCTTAACGGTGGTAGGCGCCATGGTCGTCGGTGGAGGAGCCACAGTCGTCGGTGGAGGAATCATCACGGTCGTAGTCGGCACAACGACAACCGTAGTCGTCGGTTGTGGAGGCGGAACGACCACCAGCTCGTTGAGATAGACCGAGAGCCTGCTGGATGCACCGCAGAGCTCCGTATGGTCCGCCTTACACGCAGGCGAGCAGTCAGTGTCCGGGGCGGTGGTGTTGGCGACGAGGAAGGAGGAGCCACACCTGTTCGTGATGGAGTGTTAGTCATGGGACGAAAGGAACAAATAAAGAAGAGGGGGAAAAAAACACTGACAGCACTCCTGGCCAAATTCCAACTGGTGATATTAAATCCAGTAGCCTCGCACTGCGCCGTGCAGCTCTCGATGGTCACACCCGTGGCGATATCGAATCTTTCAAGCAACTTACGGCCATTGCCGTCGATAGCGTCACTGTCAAAGTTGAAAGCACCAAAGTCAGCGCCGTCATTAAAATCAAAATCAATATCAATATCATAGTCAGTCAACGACTCCTCGTCCAGGGGCAAATGCAGCAAGCTCAAAGCGCAATCAAGACTAGATATTACTCACGCAAAGCATCCTTTAAACACCCACGTCCACACCTGGGCTTTATTCGTCGGCACGGGGCCCACGCCCTCGTTCAAGTCCTGGAAAAGCTGATCGCGCCCGCGCCACCACAGGTGAGGGTGTCATCACCGCCGCAGGGGAAGTTGCAGGCGTCGTCGGGGAGCTGGGCGGCGGTCCCTTGGATGTTGAAGTCGCAGACTGTGAGGTGTTATCAACGTGGGCGTATGATGGCAAAAAGAAGGGAAGGAGCAAAGGAGCGGAAAGAAAATACTTACAGTACTACGATGTAAACTCGGTCCCCGCAAAGTTGAATGGGAAGTCGGTGCCCAAGCAGAAGGCGGTGCAGAGCGCGGGCGTCATGGCGGGGTTGGCGATGTTCGCTTCGAGCAGCGTGCGCGAGGTTGGGTTGTTGTCGCTGTACGAGGAGAAGGAGGGAGGGGTTAGTTTGGGTTGGGTGAAGAGAGAGAGGGACGTGGTTGAAAGAGTAGCTTGGTTGAAAGGGAAAGTAGATGGAAGATGTACATAGACAAAGGTGATTGATGGAAAACAAGCGACGTCCATGGACGGATGGCAGGGGAAAGAGTAAGAATTTGCGCTCACGAGAAACAACTGACAAAGGTCCACCCCATTAGGGTTGGTGCCATTTTGTCTCCTCGACAACTGGACGGGCGAGGACGAGAGCGCGAAGATCGCCTGTATATGCGAAGATGATGAGTACACGTTCAATACCGCGAAACGTGTCTCGACATTTACAGGATGTGTCAAGGGAGGTCGGGTGCTTCGGATCTGTCTCGACTCTCCGATCAGGTGATTACTTTTTTGGTACTCTCCCGATATTCAGTTGAGGAGTTGATCTACTTCATATGCAGTTGATGATGAGTTGATCTACATCATATGGACTTGAAGTTTTTCGGTAGTGGTCAACCGGTCGCTTTTGCCACAGCTCACGGACCTCGTAGTCGGTCAGTCACATCTAAACTAGTCCACTTCGAGCCCCATATTAGCCCAACCTTGTTATCGTTCACCGACGGACTAGTATGAATCCTTTCCCCCCCCGAAATAAACCTCTAACAAAAATGCTTGTCAGGGGTCACTCCAAATCGACAGAGTTCGATCTTGCGGTTCCTGCAGTCGGGGGTCGCGCTGGTGTCCGATATCACCCCCGGGATGCATCTCTACCAGTATATATGAGGAAGCTTGCTACCACGACTTTGGAAATTGGAACTGGTGCAAAGGTACGGGCTAAGGCATATGGCATAAACAGATCGAGCTCTTATCAACACACTAATATTGCTCGGTAGGCAGTGAAAGGCAGGAACTCCTCTGACTTTCAACATCTGGCGGACGACGCGAGTAGAGTCATTGCCACACTCTGGTACTCTTCTCAGACGTCGTCTCGTCGAGAGGCCTGGCCTTCTCCAGAGCTTATTCATATTGCAGATGATCTTTCGTCGTAAGTCCTCGAATTTCGAGTGGATTTAATGTATTTAACCCTGCCTTGCTTCCAGAACATTAGACGATGTACAACTCTTGGTTCATGAAAGGTTATCGGCCAATACAACAAGTGGCATCTTTCGGACCATGGCAGATTCTAGGAGGATCAAAACTTACCGTCATAAGTTGCAGACCATTATTTCCGCACTTCAAGTAAGTTGCATTGCCCGTAAAATTATAGTCAAACGCGCTAATCGAAGAGACTCAGGAGAATGGCAAGATTCCATCTGACGTCAGCATCGTTAGCGTCCTGGCCCAAGAGAGTGAGCACGAAGATTCTGCAATGCAGCTTGGAAGCTTCCGTTCAGCACAGAAAGGAGCCAGAGTCGACAACAACCTGGTGGGAGATGAGACGGACATTGAACACCGCCCCCAGGATCCCGAAATTCAACACTGGCAGACGACAGATGCACAGCAGGAAGGCAACGACGACGTAATATCTGCAGCCAGCAGGTATAAACTTAGGGAAATAGCCTATTTCGCCAACAAAGTACGTCCTCCTCACAGATGTACAGTATAACCAAAATTTTAAGAAGCTCACTAGACGCGCATCCGCGAACTGCAAGGCAACGTTACCTCTCATGCCAGCTCGGCAGCACAACAGACCACACCGAAACAGGGTTCACGACAACCAAAATATTCGAAGGCTTCGGCCTGTCAGCAAATGACCCCTTCGTTCGAGCCTTCTGACGGTTTTACTGCATTGCGGCCTCCCATCGTCGGACCTCATAATGCTGAAAAGGTCCTCAACTTTGGGAATAACAATTCCGTGAGGGGCAATATTAGCATTTCCGATAACAATAACCAAATCCACTGTGAGTTCTTTCTTCCTTTCATTTTTTCTTAATAAGACTATTTTTTTCCTATTTTAGATCATTTCTATGGATCATCACAACGGCTGCTTTTGCTGTCGCTTTTGGATGCTATTGCTTTTGGATGGATTTTTGATTAGCTTTTTGGATTCGGATTTCAGTGAAATATTCACATCGCGCGCATCGGGAACCTCGTGACTCTCAGAGTATGGAGGATACGGACCCGTCGGACTGGTGCCGTAGGCGTCCGTATCAGTGGTAGCCTGACAAGTGACTGACATAGCCCTGATCAATGTATCTGTAGTCTGTCATATCTCTCTGCAGAATTTCAGTAGCTTCTGTTGCACAGCTCCATATGGTCCGCCATGCATGCGCGCAAGCAGTTGGAGAGCAGGGCGGTGGTATTGGCGACGAGGAAGGAGGAGCCGCACCCTGTTCATGAGGGAGCGTTAGTCACGGGGAGGAAGAAAACAAAGACGGAGAAAAAGACACTGACAGCACTCCCGGTTAGTGTTTTAAAGTCCGGTCCAGTCCGGTCTTTTGGCCCCCAGGGACATAGACCGAGACTGAGACCGGTCCATATACATCCCAAGATGTCAAAAAACCGGACTGGACCGATTCAGACCGGTCTACGTCGGTCTTTTGCAGTCTTGGACCGGTCTGAACCAGATTCCGGTCTTAACCAGTCTTAACCGGTCTAAGACCGGTTTTTCGATGCAAACCACCAGTAATTTGATATATATGTATCAGTAATATTTGTAGACGTAATATATACCTTGAAATTGAGCCCTGGAACGTTAAATTTCGTTGAGAATTGACTGTTCTACACTAATATTCCGCATTTTCTACTCTTTTAGAAACTTTTTGACTGTTTTATTTATTTCTCAGCCAAAACTTTACCAATCTGGATGCCCTTGGGGCCGATTTGAAGGGATAAATCAGGGCTAAAAAGTAGTTGGTTCAGACCGGTCTTAACCGCAAAGACCGGTCCACCGAGACCGGTCTTTTTGCGGTCTTTGATTCTCAAAAATCAAAAGACCGGACTGCTGGTCCGGTCTTTTTGCGGTCCAGTCCGGTCTGGTTGCGGTCTTTTTCCAGTCCCAAGACTGGACCTTTAAACACTACTCCCGGTGATATTAAACCCAGTAGCCCCCACTGCGTCGTGCAACTCTCGATGGTCACACCCGTGGCGATATCGAATCTTTCAAGCAAGGTACGGCCATTCCCGTTGATAGCGTCACTGTCAAAGTTGAAAGCACCAGAGTCAGCACCGTCATCAAAATATCAATATCAATATCATAGTCAGTCAACGACTCCTCGTCCAGGGCCAAATGCACCAAGCTCAAATCGCAATCGAGACTAGAGAGTACTCACGTAAAACACCCATCAAACACCCACGTTCCCACCTGGGCTTTATTCGTAGGCACGGGCCCACGCCCTCGTTGAAGTTCTGGAAAATGCTGATGGCGCCAGCACCACCACAGGTGAGGATGTCGTCACCGCCGCAGGGGAAGTGGCAGGCGTTGTCGGCGAGCTAGGTGGCGGTGCCTTGGATGTTGAAGTCGCAGACTATGGGGTGTTATCAACGTGAGCGTATGATGGCAAAAAAAGGAGAGAGGAAGCAAAGGAACGGAAAGAAATCACGTACAGCACTGCGACTTGAACTCCGTCCCTGCAAAGTTGAACGGAGACGGTCGGTTCCCGAGCAGAAAGAGGCGCAGAGCGCGGGTGTCATAGCGGGGTTGACGACAGTCGCTTCCAGCAGGTTGCGTGAAGCGGGGTTGTTTTCACTGGACGAGGACAATGAGGGAGGGGTTAGTTTAGGTTGGGTAGGAGAGAGCGGGACGTGGTTACGAGGACCCTTTAGGGGCTTCGTTTTTAACCCGACTTCTGCAGGAGGACCCTTTGGCATCAAAACTGAGGGAAATTTTGTACATGTTTGTTTGATGGACAGGTTTATCTTATCTATAGTCACATGAGTATGAACACGTGATATTTGTCAGCCTTGCAAAGTAGCGGCGTACATATTCTGACAGTGATAGAGCGCCAGCGCCGTCACTCTTTGGCATCAAAACTGAGGGAAATTTTGTACATGTTTGTTTGATGGCTATGTTTATCTTATCTATAGTCATGTGATGGTCAATTCCGCCTTCAAGTTGAAGTTCAGGAATTGGGATACATAAGTAGAGACAGTCCCCGCCGCGAGGAGCCAACCGCAGGTTGGCGACAAGCGGCACTTATTGCCAGTATGAATAAATGTTCTTTCACTTCTTTACTGGGATGATCTATGCAATTGAGAGGCCACAAGGAGCCAACTGAATTTGAAAGGCATATTATCACTTTAAAACTATCAAAGTGAGGGGAATCTGAATGAGAGATTGGGAAGCGCTGACCATTCACTAAATCTGCTGAGTATATTTAGCAACTAGTAATAGCAGAGGCACCATCAGCACATAACCACGTGCAGAAACATTTCAACCTTCACAAAAATATGCAAAGCACTGCAGTGTTGCTCGGACGATGGAGATCTTGGGCTCAATCAAAAGCTACTGATGAGTAGAATTCATTTATCATAATTTTGGAGCTTAGTAAAAGACCCTCCTATGTGAAATTTGGGAATTACTGTAGACACTTCCTACATTTGGACATTCTTTGTCATTATTTGACATTGCCTTTACCCGGATACCAGGGCTAGCCAGTCTGAAAGTAGGCTCACATTTGGAAAGTAGGCTTGCGCTTAGAAAATAAACTCACATTTAGAAAATAGGCTCACTTTTCTAGTATGTAGCTTGTGTAATATAATTTGGGTGAATTCAAAAGGATTTTGGCCCGGAGAGTGCTGATGTGATTTCTATTAGTCAGCATGTACTGGATTGGACATGATGACTGTATGACATCACGTCAGCATGTACTGGACTGGACATGATGACTGTATGACATCACGTCAGCATGTACTGGACTGGACATGATGACTGTATGTCATCACGTCAGCATGTACTTTTGGATGACGGTCCCATTTGGGGCGGGGCTGATAGTAAACACCTGTCAACAATGCAGGAAATGATGCTCGGGTTAGTATTTTGGGTACTGCTCATCATCGGGGGCGGTTTCGGGCAGGGAAAAAAATCCAATGGGGTCTAATAATATATTGCTACCCATTGCCGCCCTTTGCGCGCCTCACGGGGTCGGGGATGGGTGGATTAGCGAGGATGACTTTGGATGACGTTCTAAAATTAGACAGAAAGCACTCCCCGGCATGATATTTTTAGATGCAGGCAAGCCTCGGCACTTGTCCCTTTTTATTTTATTTTTATTTTTTTTTTATTTTTTTTTAATTCCCGTTTATTGTCATTTCAACTGTCGCTATGTAGACACCCCACGGACCGTCACTTTTGAGATTCCGCCGCAAACTTAAATCTTTTTGGGAAGCACAGCCACACAGCCCGCCGCGCCTTTGTTGATTATTTGGCCAAGGAACTCTAAAAATATATTGCCCCGACGCACATGTGACCGTGTCGGATTGTTCGTTTATTGAATTATTCCACAGTTTTGCTCTCAACATATACCGTCGTCCAGAGTCTCGTCGGTTTGCTCGACCGCCATTGCCGCCGCTACTGGATCACAACCGCGATCTAAACCTGTGAGTCGCCGTGACAATGGTGTGAAGGGCGCTGTTGAACGCTGCCCAAAAACGTCAAGCGAGAACCGCAATGCCAAAGGCAGCCGCACAGCACGTAGGGCGTAGAGGTGGGATGAAGCAAGGTAAGAGGCACCCCTCCACTGCACCAACCTCACAGATAACCACTTCAATTAGTAACCGACACCATAACAAGGCCCAGCTCTGCAAAAGACTCAGGACGGTGACATCCCAACCCATGCAAAACCAATATCGGTTGGCGTAGGATCGTGTTGGGGATAAGGCCAGGAGGACCTCTGAACGTTGTCGGTAAGTAGAGGCAAGGCTATTGACCGCCTGTTACTTATCTCATGGAATAATAGGAATTAGATGATGCCGCCTTGCTCTGCCAAGCACGAAGATGACATCTCTCTCAACGGTGTCGCTTCGCGAGGTTGCCGACCCATTGCCATGTGAATCAAAAGCGAACGAAACCCCCCCGCCGCTGCCCCTCTTATGACAGAACCAAGCTGACTCCCCACTCGTCGATCCGAGACTGAATCCATTGCAGTTCACAGTCCATCCAGCACCGGCAAATTGAAGAAAGCCCAGCTCCAAAAGCTGTCCAACAACACGGTACCCTCTGTATCCATTCACCAACTAAGTAAGCCTCGCACCCACCCCTGCCGCTAATTTCAGTCCCGCACCACCTGCAGCCACACAAGATGGCGCGAGACGCCCCAGTGCGTTTCCGATGACCCACACCTCGCAAGGCTCTCGCGCAGCGACAAACACCACCATGTGTGCAGTGGTTCGCGCCGCATACGGCTGAATGCAACCAATGCGAGCACACCCATCCAACCCCACGCAGCGCCGATAGTAGGTGCTTGCATGCAGGATTAGCGAGTCTATGAACGTAAGTATGTAAGTCTGATGTCGTGTACATTGTGCGTTTGATAGATATTGAATAAACTTAATTATTCTTCTTATCAGTGGCAACATCTCCTATTAGCTATTCTTTCAACAAGAAAAGCCCGCTAGATATTTTAAATGTTTGGAAATGTGCGACGACTCTCAACTTCACCTCTGGATCTCCTTATCCGAAAAAGGATGACGGCGGTCAAAGGAGCCAAACAATCAACAAAGGCGCGTACGGTTCCTGTGGCTGTGCTCCCCAAAAGAATTAGAGTTTGCGGCGGAAAGTGGATAACTACGGACCGTATCTATGTATACTAGCTACCCCAATCTAATTACTTCGTGTTGAGGCTATGCCTTATCAATCTCGGGGGTCGGGTTTACCCGTCTCGGCACTGCTGCTGCTCCCACAGCGTCACAGTTGCCGCATCTGAGTAGCAGCAGCAGTGGTGCTGCCGCTGCTGTCACCTCGCTGTCATCACTTCATCTCCACACCGTGCCTCGCACCCTTGTGCGCATACACTGCACGGCCATCATCATCGTCATCCTCCTGCGTAGGCGTCTGCAACGGCGTCGACTCCGTACTCGTCGTCGTCAAGCTCAAGTTGGAGTCGACAGAAGACATCGATGAGGTCGACAGCCTCGCCAGCATGGCCTGCGCAATCCCAGGCTGGCACTGATGGCGATTGAGGTACTGCTGGTGCTGGTACTGCTGTTGATGCTGGTTGAACATCGATGGGAAAGAGAGCGGGGTGGATATCTGCAGTGCGACAGGGTATGATTTCGGCGGCGGAGATGTGGCGCTGGGCCGTCCAGAGGCAGATGTCGATGGCGAATACGTAGCTGTAAAAAAAGGTCAATATGCACATATTCATCTACTTAACAATCAGAAAAAGACTTACAAGGCTATACATCCCATTCTGTGCTGCCGCGGTGCATCGTGCAACCTGCTGCGTCCACCTCGTACCCCCGCGCTATCTCGTGTCGCCTTCCCCCCATTGCCTGCTCTATGTCGTCGCCTTGCATCGCTGTGCCTCAGCAGTGTGATCGTGACACATCAGTGCATCATCAGGCTCGGTTACCGGTGGCGTGGTCTGCAACTGCAGCATCGGTGGCGTCAGGCGGTGGCGTCGTCATTGCAGCAGTAGCGTCTTTATGCTAGCAGCAGCGCGGCAGCATGCTCACTGCTGCAGCATTATCACCGTCGGACCTGCTCGCCTCGCTCGCCTTCCTGCCTCCATCCTCATCATCCTTGCTGCCTGGCCACCTCGCTTCTGTCATCATGCTGTCGGATGTACCTACCTACATCCCTCACAGCGCAGTGCACATGACATCTGCGTTGGTTGTTCGTGCGATATAGGACCTATTCGAGTGAAAAATCATTAGATAAGTCCATATATGAATGAAAAAACAATTCAATTACCTTTTTTGAATGCTTTGAGGGAGAGCGCGGGCGAGGGAAAGGCAAAGGAAGAGGTGGGGAAAGAAAGATTAATGACGTTCGACCTCATTGATCTGTTATCCGGCAATTTCTGAGACTCAAACTCGGCACCTCATTCGAGGGCTAAATAATTATTGGGATACATTAGCAATGAAGCATAGAGTATTAAACTCAAAGTCTGTGTTTGATTAAAATTCTACAGTCTGTTTATCAAGTCTTGCTGAGATCTTGCATTAGGAGGAGGTGATTTCGGTCATTTGAGATCGAGAATCTTACTTTGGTCTTATTCTAAGTGTATTGAATGCAAAATAACATCGCATAATTATTGTCTGAATCGAATTAAAGGGTTCTAGATACTTGATAAGGTCAAGAGATGTTGTGGAAGGTCAAAACTCCAAAATGTCATGTTGATAGGCATATTTTCCAAAGGTTTATCACTCGCTCCATGCCTCAGTTGACGAGAACACATCTATCGAGGCACATATTTTCAAAACCACCACAAAGACTTCTGAATAGCAAGGTAATGCCAGTTTATAACCAAAATATACTTTCTCCAGGGGCTTCCAGCAGGGTTCTTGTACGGCTGAATGCAAGATAGAGACTTCAAAATGGCCGAAATCACCACTGTCTCAAGCAAGATCAATTTATTAGGCTGTGGAAATTTTACTTGCGCGGAAAAAATTTATATTTCAGTTATAATCGACATTAATAATCTATACCGATAATAAAATAGCTCTCGGATGAGCTGTGGAGTGTCTCGCAGATGTTTGAAACCTCGACGACGGATCGGAGTGTCGCCGGTCCGCATTTTCCAGCCAATCGGATCGCCTTCAGAAATTGCCGGAGAACAGATCAACAACATCGAAGGTAGTTGATCTTGATCCTCAGCTACCACCTCTGTGCTCCCTCGTCTCTTCATCGCCCATTCCACCCTCAAAAACATTCAAATTAGGTATACAAGTATTTTTTTCATTGTTCTATTTGTATTTCTAATGTATTTGCCCTCGTATAGGTCTTCTACCATACGAATGAACGGGGCAACAACGTTGCATGCCCCTCCCCTCCTAGAGGGTTCTAGGCCAATTCTTCATGGACATGGGCGGAAGTTGACGATCAGCGACACCAAAGAGAGATAGCAGAGAGAGACCCACGAGGGCATAGAGGGACAGAAGAGGTGGGAGGATGTCAAGGGAGGGCGGTAACACTTTTACTTCAATCTGCAACCTGACTCACCTCTTCTCACAGGTTATACGAGGAGACGACGAACCAAAGTTCGTCGTCTCCTTAGATTCGAACGTCGTCTGCGACGTTCGAATCTATGCTTGGACCTCACCATGACGGCCTTACACCACCCGCAAGCCATGTCTGCAGTGCCATTCGGCGTCACCAACCCAGCTGACTAGGCTGTCATTGCGCACGCCAGATTGTGCCCCGTCAACCTGTCAACCACCTCGTCGACCGTGCACGGGCATACAACGTCACCACCACTTCCCCTGATGAATCCACCCACGCCACGACCATCCACCGACATATCAAATCACCAGCGTCTCCACTGCGGAAGCTGGATGCACCACCTCACCAGCAATGTCCTCTCTTCAGCGCCCTCGCCACTCACTGCCGACTTCTGTTATAACCAGGTCATCATCTACATCAACACGGTTTGGACGCAGCACCACCAGCAGCACCACTGCTGCTGCTACTGATATGGCGACGGCGAGGAGGTCAGCGGAGCAGCAGCCTGACTGCCGCTGCTCAGACACGACGACTACGGCGAGGTGGCAGCAGCACACCTAGTGCTGCTGCTCAGATAGTACGACAATGACGCTGAGGTGACAGCAGCGGCAGCAGCACGACCACCGTCGCCACTCATATGCGCGAGGATGACAAAGTGGGTGCAGTGGCAGCAGCAGAACCGTTGCTGCTGCCAGGATATGGTGACGACAACCCCGAGGTGCTTCTGGGATAAGACCGACGACGGTAAGTTGGGAGCAGTGGCAGCAGGATGACAGCTGCTGCTGCTCAGATATGGCGCCGGCAACTCGGGGGGAGTGGGAGGTAGTGTTTTGAAGTCCGGTCCAGTCCGGTCTTTTGGCCCCCAGGGACATAGACCGAGACCGAGACCGGTCCATATACATCCCAAGATGTCAAAAAACCGGACTGGACCGATTCAGACCGGTCTACGTCGGTCTTTTGCAGTCTTGGACCGGTCTGAACCAGATTCCGGTCTTAACCAGTCTTAACCGGTCTAAGACCGGTTTTTCGATGCAAACCACCAGTAATTTGATATATATGTGTCAGTAATATTTGTAGACGTAATATATACCTTGAAATTGAGCCCTGGAACGTTAAATTTCGTTGAGAATTGACTGTTCTACACTAATATTTCGCATTTTCTACTCTTTTAGAAACTTTTTGACTGTTTTATTTATTTCTCAGCCAAAACTTTACCAATCTGGATGCCCTTGGGGCCGATTTGAAGGGATAAATCAGGGCTAAAAAGTAGCCGGTTCAGACCGGTCTTAACCGCAAAGACCGGTCCACCGAGACCGGTCTTTTTGCGGTCTTTGATTCTCAAAAATCAAAAGACCGGACTGCTGGTCCGGTCTTTTTGCAATCCAGTCCGGTCTGGTTGCGGTCTTTTTCCAGTCCCAAGACTGGACCTTTAAACACTAGTGGGAGGAGCAGCACCATGATGGCTGCTGCTTGGATACGGCAACAATGAAATCGAAGCCGCGGCAGCAGCACGACCGCTGCTGCTGCTCGGATACAGCGACGACGTTGAGTTGGGAGCAGCGGCAGCAGCACGATGGCGATGAGGTGGGAGGAGCAACAGCACGACAGCTGCTGCTCAAATACGGCAACAGCGGTGAGGTGGGGGCAGCGGCAGCACAATGAGATGGAAGCAACGGCAGCAACACGGGCCCTCCTGCTGTTGCCCCGTTATGGCAGCGACAACGAGGGGAACGCCGGCAGCAGCGACACGACGACAAGGAGAGGACGAGGACAAGCAGCAGCAGGAGAGGCGACAACGTGTGTTACTTATGTCGATATGCGCCCTCCTTTTTCTCTTGTCCTCGTTTCACTCCCATATTTCATTTTATTTGTTGTATACCTTATGAAATATATTCAAAGTTTTTCTATTTACTCTTTTTTACCTGAGATTTTCGAGATGGCCTGGGCCACCTGGTCCTCGTGTTGCCATGCAAAGCAATGGCCCTCATCCCTCCAAGTTGAAAGAGTAGCGTGGTCGAGAGGGAAAGTAGATGGAAGATGTACTTAGTATGCGTGGAGTACATCGCGGAACGACGCAAGGTGTGGGTTGGTATTGTGTACACAGAAAAGGGGATAGATGGGTAAGAGTTTGCACTCACGAGAAGCAACCAACAAAGGTCCAGCCTGGGAGGGCATCGTTAGGGTTGGTGGAGGAGACAACTGGACGGGCGAGAACGGGAGGGCAAAGACCGTCTATATATGCAGAGATGATGATGAGTATGTGTTCCTTACCGCGAAACGCACTGGGATGCGTACATGACGTGTCAAGAGAGGCAGAAAGAGAGAGACGTACAGGAAACCACCCCTCCTACGTTTAATTAGAAACGGCGCGTCCAACGAACATTTTTACGCATCGACCGAAAGAGTAAGTTGTAAGATGGGATGGGATTTTGGTTCGAGAGTGCGGCCGAACCTGTCGGACATGGTGCATGGCAGACGCGGCACAGCTCGAGACGAGGGGGATGTGGCCAAAGCGCGAACAGAATTCAAGTTTTGGCGTGCCGTGGGGAGAAGGAAGGAAGGATGAAAAGTATCCACTGTCCAGCATAACAGGGAACACAGGAAACAGTGGAAGAGAAGGATACACCGCCATTTATCAAGAATGTGTGAGAGACCTGGAAGTCAGGGCCTGATGGCAAGCTTCCGCCAGCTGTCAGGCATGCTGATGGGAGATCCCCCCATAGTTGAAAAACGACTAATAGCACCCTGTCGCCAGGTCGATCTGGCCACGACCTGTCCCGACAGCTGTGGACAGCTGGAAGCCCAGGTTGGGCCAATTGTCTCTGTTGGCACCAATCCTCAATTTTCTAGCCGCTTGCTTCTCATTTTGCAGTTCATTGTATCATACTCAGTTCGTAGCAAATGAAGGAGGATAGACTATAATATATTCATGAAACTGAAAATACAACATATACTTCATACAGCCTACTGCTATGCGCCCTATGTACGGTACAGACTCACCTGGACCTCGAAAACATGTTCCGTCCTGACCTCCTCACTGTCCAGTCATGCGTGCCCTTCTCCCAGGCCTCTCGTTGTCGATTGCGGCCATCCGCGCTCGATTGTGGCCATCCGCGCTGTCTTGCTGCTTGTGCCATTCCTCCTCGTCCTGTCGATTGTGGGGCTTGTCGTTTCAGCGCTCGCGATGAGTGCTTCATCATGTCGTGGCTCGTATTGCTGCTGGCCGCCTCGTGGTTTGTGCTGCTGGTTGTCATCTGCTGCTCCTACCCGTCCTTCACGCAGAAAGTGAAACTAGAATAAGAAAAGGAGAAACTTAGTTGAATAATGTGGGGCAGACAGCGTTTGGCAGCAGGATCCAGAGCAGGTAAGTAGTCGAGCCAAGCCTTCAAGAGACACGGAAAGCCAACAAGATGTTTTGGGCAACACAGTGAGAAATCCAAGCAAGCAACATGAGTGGTACATTACCGCGCACAAGCGCATGGCGAGGTTGAACAGACATAGAGAGGGGAACAACAGGATGGAATGGCTACATGGGATGGACTCGCCGGAGGACATTAAAAAACGATTCGATGAAGGGGAACAAACGAAGAAGAGGAGGAGACGCCGAAAGGATGGTCGAAGTCAGTGAGAGAGTAAGGTTTCTATATTTGGATGTGGTTGAAGTCGCAAGTTGGATCGGAGTTTAAACGACTTGAAGAGATTTTCGAAATCTCAACGCACGGACCTCTTCGTGTTGAGCTCGTACTCTTTACTTTTTCACAATGTGAGGGCTTTTAAATGTTTATTGAGTATATTATCGATTTTTTTTACTGTGATCTGATTATTCCGAGCTCATATTTCAGCACTTAAAGAAAATCAGCATTTAGGGAATATAGACCTGGAGCGGAAACCTCTGAGCCAGCTGCTGAAGCAGCTGAAGCGGACCTGTACGGCCTCAGGTCCGAGGAACCTGCCATTCATGCCGGAGTCAGATTGATCAGACAGCTGTTAAGCGGAGTTTGGCCCCAGATGCCATCATCATTTTAGACAAATGGCGGTGTACGGCAAAGTTGAATCACCGGAATCTGCTGGGAAAAAATTCTTTACTTATAAATCTTGTTTTTGACGGGTTTTGATGCACGGGTATCACCATTCTCGTCATAGCGAGGAACAAGCGTAGAGTGACGTGGTCTTTCTTCCACCACCACGCACAACGTTCACTCCCCTCTAATCCTAGCTCTGCTAACTCGCTATTCCCTCGCTTTCTTTTGCCCACCCTCCGCACCCTTATATCGCAAACATATACTCTGGCTCGAAAAGCTTTTCAACCAACTATATACCATTACTTCCCATAGGACTGTAGCCTGTGAGTTTGCGATTTTCCCATCCCACCCTCGCAGCTCGTCTCGTTGCCCCAGCTTAGGTTGGACTGCTTCTCGGGTCGGGAAGCGCTTCGCGCTTTCACCCACCTTGCTTACTGCATATTGCATATTTCAATTCTATATTTACATATCAATATACAGCTTCGAATATTTGCATGAACACTAAGTGATAACGCAAAGAACTCACGTACGTCGCCTGCTACATATTTTGTTCCTTATTTCCCAATATTCTCTCTCCCGTCAATCTAACCTTGTATGTCGCTCTAGTCTGCACTTTTCAACCCTTGCATGATCTCTTCTCTCCCCTCCTGCAGTTGTGTGTTCGATTCGAACATCTCTCTGGGGGTTTTCGCTTCTTGCTTGTCGTTGGTGGTGGAAGTGGGAAAGTTGATTCCGTAGCATGCATATCCTTGGTCCCACTAGTGCAGGCACTACAGTTTACACGAAATCGCGTGAATCTCATCCTCAAGTTTTGCTCGAATAAAGCCCAGGTGGGGTGATGGGTGTTTCACGTGAGTCATAATCTTGTGTAGTTGTGTGAACGAGTGCCCGACGCATATTCTTGAACAGTGACGCTATTGACGGGAACGCCCATCCTTGCTTGAAAGATTCGATACCCTCTCGAGAGTCTAGACAAGCTTCGCAGTCGAGTGGTCCCCAGAGGCCAACTGCATGTTCTGCCTCTCGGCCTTCAACAATGCCTCCTGCCCCCGCTCGAGTGGCGCGTGCAGGTGCCCGACGACCCAACAGACAGCGTACGTGCGGTTTGTCACCCTGTTGGTTTATCTCACCGGGACGGGATAGATATCCGTGGAGTTTCGTACTGCCCACCTCGGCAGCAGGTGCAGAGGCTGCTTAGGGCCAGTGCGAAACGACCCCTGCAGAGCGTCGATTTCCAATGCAAACGCGAGCGCAAACTTCTCCTCAAGTAATCCGCAAACGCATGTTCAAGTACCCATACCCTTGGAGCGGTTGGGTATGGTCGTACTCGGGTCTGATTTGGCTGGGGTGAGGGGAAGGAGGCCGAACGTCGGTGAGTTCTTTTTTGGTGTTTGTTGGATCATTTTTTGGGGATTCTTCGATGGGGTGGGTCGACGCCCATGCTATGGCCTAAGGCTTCTATATGCTTGACAGGACACGTAGAGTTTTTTCATTGTTCTCGTTTTCGCTTCTTATAATGCGGTGTGGTCATGGCTGGCGTCGCGTCGCGTCGGCTCGTAGCTTCATAGCTTCAACTTCCTCCTTCTTTCCTTCTCTAACCCCTTTCGTCTATGGGCCCATGCGCGGAGCCAGCGTACAGTGTTCGTCCTTGGTCTTCATTTCTGCGAAAAGGTTTTTTCACGATGGGCGTTGGATTGGCTGCGATGCGGGTTTATTGTTGCAGGGGGGGATTAGTTTCAGGTCAAGAGATTAAAAAAAGCTGGATAGGTGATGGAAAATGTCGAGCGTTGGTTATGAAAAAAGACATCGACGATATTTATAAGAAAGAGGGCGAGAACGGCTTCACGAGAAATGGCCGACAAATATCCACGCTAGGAGGCGTCCGTTAGGTCGGTGTCATTTTTTCTCCTGGAAAGCTGGAAGGGAAGAGGTGAGAGGGCGAAGATCCTTTGAAAATAATATTGTGAGCGCATCAGGTTTGAATGAGGCAAAGTCAAAGACCTAGAGAAAGAGCCAAACAAACAGGGAGAACATAAGAATCACACCGAAGATCGTGAAAGATATATGGTGACTGCTCCCGTGAAACCAGTTATACAGAGGATGCCACCTCTCCTTAGCGTCTCTTATACTCGGTATAACCCATCCAGCTGAGACGGTGGACAGAACCAGGAAGGAGAGATCAGGGACGAGAATTTGATTGATGAAACATAGCGGACGAGAATAGAGTCAAGGCAGGGAAAGTTGTACTTGTTCTTTGATAGCCCGTGAGATGTAAGGATGTGCATCGGGAAAAGGAGATGAGAGAGATATGTCGAGTCGAGTTTATGGAGAGGGTTGTATGGAGAGGGAGAGTGAATCTATTCTTCGCTCATCAGCAAAACCGGGAAATCCTGGTTTGACCTTTCGGACGAAACAATACTTGTTCCGATTGCCATGTGCAAATATTCCCTTATCAGGCCATATAGGCTGGCCGGAAGCACTGTGACCAGTGGCCAAGAGACGAGAAGGTTTATTTTTATCTTATATTTCTACTCTAAGGCTTGTCGTTCTCTTATGGTCGCTTGTAATTGGTTATAAGGTTTTGGGCCGTCACACCACCATTTGTCGAACGTTCGAAGTCATTTAAACTCCGCTCCATGTTTGGTTATTTCCGACTTCAACCACGACCAAATACAAATTCGTCTCTCTCTCACCTCACCCATCTCCCTCGTCTCCCGCTTGTCCATTCCCCTGCCCGCTATCAAACCATTCACGGTATTCATTCATGTCCTACTCTGTGCCCACCATGTAACTGTCTCCCCTGTTGTTCTCCTCTATTGTGTCCCCTCTGTTGTTGCCCCTATATGTGTCTGTTCGCTCGCCGCGCGCTTGTGCGCGGCTGCTACTATCTTGTTGCTTTCTTGGGCTTCTCGTTAGGCAGTGTCCAATGCCCCAGCTGGTTCTTTGTCCCCTGTAGACTCAGCTTGACAAGCAGTGCCCGCTCCTGCACCTGAGCCGTGAATGGTGTCCACAATACCTTGCTTACTGATGTCTACTTTTTTATTATAGTTTCGCTTTTCGGGAAGCAGTGGCAGACCACACGTAAATAGCTGCTTCAGCTCCTTGTCGCATTCCTCCACTCCTCGCGCACCCACATCCTGGATCAAGACGACATGCTCAAGGATGTCCTTCGAGGACACCTTCTACCTCGAGTATGTGCCCTACCTAGTTCTCTTCGACATCACTCACATTTTCTCTACAGGTCATGAAGCTCATCTTCTGAGGGCCGTCGATCACTCTTGCTGATCCTGGAGCTCACCACGGCAAGCAGGGGAATGCTGGAATTCTTATGTCCATTGTTTTCTCTATATGCTGTAGCCCATAGTCCTCCCCTGTACTCCATCTCCATGTTATTCATTAATGTTTCTTGGCTGTTATTTGATTGTCTATTCAAACCCATATAAACTGAGACACATTCTACATAAGTATCATTGGCCTTGCCAATCTATCTATGTGGCCGCATATTGCACGATATGGCCTTATGAAACTTATAAGCACCCCAAATCTTGTGAATACCGACAAGCCTTGTGAACATTCCATAAAAGCCGGAATCTTATATGGCCTTCCATCACCTTATGGGCTTATAAGGATTATGCCACATTCTGGTCCTTGCCAACCCCTTGTATGGTGGGATAAGGCCATATACTTATCTCCCCAATTTGCTGATGCTCTTGCTCTTCTGCACTCTCCAATGACGGCAAGTTTTGACGGCTTACCATTCCTTGTGTCGTATCCTGTACAGAAATATAACAATGTACCTACGTATAATTTGTAGAATTGAATGGACGGCTATGGAATGTGTGTGCATCATGTAATAGGCGTGTCATGCGGAATGGTCATGCACGCACAGCCATGCACATTGTTCCCTCCCCCCCAAACGGCGCTTTTCCACAACCATCCTTGAAACCTCCCTCCTATCTCTCTGTACTTTAATGGCATCCAGAACGAGCCCCACTCAACCTGACCCCCTCTCCAGCGTCGGTCAGCGTAGGTCACGACCTTCCCCCCTCTCTAGAGTCGGCCACCGCAGGTCACGAGCTTCTCGCGTTTCAGAGGATGCACCTCAAGGTAAGCCTTTCATCCAACTCGGAAAAAAGTAATGGTTCAAAATTGGCGCTCCTTAGGCGTACCAAGATTTTTGCAAGCTCCCGGAATCCGCAGATCTCCCCAAGCGGTCCAAACAACAGCAACAATACTCGGTCAAGAAAGTTCAAACATATCGACAAGGATCCCGCTTGAAACAAGTATTGGCTTACCGACAAGAATCCCAGTTCAAAAGAGTTCGGACATCTACTACAGACACCTATCTGCAAAGGACCATGGCTCACCCTTGTGGATACCAGAGCCAAATCATTTCCTCGACATCTCGTATCGAAGGCGCGGTATCGACATTGGTGATGTCGGTATCATAACTGAAGGTGGAGCCTTCGACTTTTTGTTCAATATTTGCCTCTCCCAAGATGATCCTATTAATGCGGGCATTGTGCCCGAAGGGTTCTCTCCGCTCAATCCTCCACTGACCCCTGCGCACGACTTCCAAGGTCACCAGGAACTCGGAGAAGACACCGATCTTTCGAGTGAATCGATTACAAAAGATATCAGTGACGTCGGTCCAGCGTACGTCGATCTGTTTTGCCCATCGCACCCAATTCCTCCTGAGACTCTTGCAAAAAGCGGAATAACCTTCGTAGCGTCCGCTCGTGAGGGTGCTATACTGACGATGCCGGAAGGTGCATTTACGGTGGACCTAGCGAACACGGCTAGATTCGAGCGGGCTAAGGCCCCCCTGCCACAACCACGATATCGCACGGTGCGCGTGGCATGTGTGCGCACCGTGCATGGCATGGTATGCGCGCCGCGCCATAAACTCGTGTACATAGTTGTATGTAGTTCCTAATATAACACATTTGGTTCCTCAGGAACGCAACTTTAGGCATATTGTTTTCGTTCGCCAGGAACGAAAGAACTTAGGTTTTGTACCATAGGAACGCAATAAATTCAGCCGCTACTACAGGACTACGAACGCGAAATGATCTAGCTAAGTTGTTACTTAAAGGTGGGCCTGAAGAACAAAAAAACGGACGACATACCAAACATCCTCGAGGCCGTACCGACGTTCCGCGTCCGACAGCGTCATCTTTCTCCAGCGGCTATACTTGGCGTCCTTCTCCTGTCGTTGGAAAGTCGGGGGCTTGCAGCCATCCGGATACAGGTGCACGCCTCCAAGGTAAGGGCCGTTCCCCGGGGCGAAAACACGGGCGGTATATCGACCGTCCTTGTGGAGGCCAGAACTTTACCCGGGTGTCAGAAATGTACAGTACGCGTGCCGGAAATAGAACGCACCAGATTACCATCGTCCCCTCGGAGCCCAGACTCCCCTCCGCCTGCAAGGTACGGACCGCCAGAGACGCGTCCGATTTGAGCAGCGTTCTGTCCTTTGGGTCTTTCGGCATGTATTGTTTGAGCATTTTCATGCTGAATCCGATGTATTGGATGAACGAAGGGCGCATGGTTGGGCGAAATGACGTCGGTGGTTGGTGAAAGGTTGTAGAGTGACAAGTTGTAGAACGACAGAGTCAAATAGAGATATTGCTAGGAGGTGTAGAACGACAGAGTCAAACAGAGATATTGCTTATGTCGTCGACAACTTAACCAGTGGCCTACAAGTTGTAACCTCAAGCGCTTACAATGGATGTTCATTCTCTAGTACTAAACAACTAAATGAACGCGCTTCTTAGGATACCTGACAGTAAGAAAGCTATGTTTTAAATATATTGAGAATCTCGATATATATCTTATGTTGGACTGTCAAGGCGGGCTTTAAGGACAGTGTCCTTCAAGGATCCTGGACGACACTACGGCATTTGCGGGCGCTTATAATACACAGCCACCTCGCGTGGCCAGAAAATGATGTCACCGAGACTGATCAGCACGCCGATCAAACCCATAATTGTGAAGAACCACCGTGGGATTCTGTTCCTCAGGGACCACAGTTGGTAGGTATTCGGTCATAGGGAACGAAAAATACACATTGGCGATATTCTGTTCCTGGGGGACAGAAATGGGATGCATTCGTTCACAGGGAACCAAATATGCGTTTTAGCTATATTCGTTCCTCGGGTACCACAGCTCATAGATTTTCGTTCATGGGGAGCGAAAACTGTCTTTTGGGCGTATTCTGTTCCTGGGGGACAGAAGGTGGTATGTATTCGTTCACAGGGCACCAAATAGGCGTTTTAGCTATATTTTGTTCCTCGGGTACCACAGCTCATAGATATTCGTTCATGGGGAACGAAAACTGTCTTTTGGGCGTATTCTGTTCCTGGGGGACAGAAGGTGGTATTATTCGTTCACAGGTGACAGAGGTTTGTATTCGTTCACAGGGAACCAAATATGCGTTTTAGCTATATTTCGTTCCTCGGGTACCACAGCTCACAGATATTCGTTCATGGGGAGCGAAAACTGTCCTTTGGGCGTGTATTCGTTCACAGGGCACCAAATATGCGTTTTAGCTATATTTTGTTCCTCGGGTACCACAGCTCATAGATATTCGTTCATGGGGAGCGAAAACTGTCTTTTGGGCGTATTCTGTTCATGGAACGTGAATCTCACCCAATGTATCCTTTTTGTCATTCTCACACAGATTACGCACACTTAACGAGTGAGTGAGTGAAAGAAACCATTTAAATTTGCAAACGACTACATTGTACTCTCTGGACGACCCCTGCTTAATCAACATGAGACTCGATAACCTGTACGGTCTAGAGAATGCTTTAGCAGATTGAAAGCCAAGAGACAAACAGACAACGTACGATGAGGCGCGATGTTCTTGGTCTGAACGTACAATCACTCCGCCGCAAAGCACACTCGCACATCTCCTTCAAACGACATGCCTCCGGGGAATGCTGAAGATCTGAGCCCACTCTGTCGTTGTGACACTTCAGAGCGGCTGCCTCACTATTCCACAGGTGCTGAATAAGATCGAAAGCACGTATGTTTGTTGCCACAACGCGGACGTCCAGGCCTAGCTCATTCTTTATGGCAAAGGTCAGCCAGAGCAATAGAATAAAATGACGGCGTACTCACTATTGTACGGGCAATCTGATGAATGATTTCCACCCCACGTTCGGTCCTATCTGAACAGCCTTCATCCACGTACTGGCTGTCAAACCATTCCACCTCACGCTTGAGGCGACGTAGTTCTTCTTCTCTCTCAGCCTCAGACATCAAGACATATCTTGGGACGTCATCGGAGCTATCTGAATCTGACATGGGAGAACACAAAAGAGAATTTTCAAGCGCTAACGGTTTTGTTGGCACAATTTCAAATGGCGGCCAAATAATCCAGAACGATTACAAAAGTGAATTGATTTATTGTAAATATGATATACGTGGTTACTCTATTTAGCTCTTTTGCATTTTTTGAAGACGCAGGCGGTTCCAAATCGAGAGAAATGCCTTCGTGAATAATACTGCTCTCTCCTGAGACATATAACTGACCGATTTTCTGATACGCTTGATGCCACTATTCCCGCATTCGGCTGCACTGGTATTGACGGCAAGGAGGCGGGGATCGGCTTCACAGTAAGTCACGAGAAAGGCGGCATGTCCACATCTAGTATGCCCTGTGCAGTGAAATGCGTCGATCAAAAATAACGTGTGGGCGAAATATTCCGGTTCTCGTGACATGCAGTATGGCTGGAGGGCGCATGCGAAGTCGTAGACGATAATGCTGGGGGCCTTCTCCCACCGTGTAAATAGAGCAGAGAAAACATCGTTCCGTCCCTCGGCCGACGGGATGCAGTGGAATCCATAGCAAACGCTGTGCGTGCACCAAACGGCCATGATCCCACCAGTTAGGCGACTTTCGCCGTATTTGGCGTAGAATTTGTTACACCCCTCTCCACGCTTTTCCTTGCCGGCCTTATCACTCCCGGAGTCATTGGGGAACGATGGATACGCAGGTCGATTCCGGATCTGGGGCATGGCATAACACGAGCCAGACTATTCGCCCCGATCAATATTTACTGAATGCGTGTGAATCAGATAAGCGCTTACCTCTTGCCACCTCTCCGGCGTATTTTGCTCAACGAAATCCTTGTCAGGATATCCATATTTCTCCAAGATCTTTAAGGCCGTGAAGGCTCTTTTGTATAGCCATTTGCATACGCCCATAGTGTGAGGCCCAAGGCCTCCCGACTTCAGTTCGTGATTCACAACGTGGTACAGTGCCGGTATCCATGTGAGTTCCGAAGCAGCGGACTCGGTCGGTCGCTGAATAAAGCCAAGTAAACTTTGCATTGCCGAGCCGTTGATGAGCTGGAGCACCGTCTCTTCCGCAACGATCTGCATGCCGAAATGGTTATTTTTAGGCCCATTTGGCAAAAGAATGTATTTTAGGACGCACCTGCAAAAATAGCTTGCGATAGATGGCTGGTGCCTCGAGTTTTGTGATTACTGCACTCGAACCAAACCAATGATCAAACATTTTACCGAGGTGTTCATCCAACTGCGTCAGCTTTTCAACGGCATTTGGGATGGCGTCAATACGGTTGAGCAGAGCCTGCGTTCGCTTCACAAAAGCTTGATGCCATTTATTAGCTAGGCTTTTAGGATCGTCCTCGTCGGCTGAGAGGTCGCTGTCCACTGGCATATCCAAAGTTTCCTTTGACGATAGGTCTGGTAGGACTAGATTTGGGCCTGTTAAGATTTCCCGTACCGATTTTCGCAGTGCCTTGTTCGGTATACATTGCAGGTTTGGCTCGGGGCGAACATCTCGCTTTCTTTTCGCATCATTTCTGATTGTAGTCGGAGGCCGTAGGGTAGGCAAGAGGTTCTTGCGATTGAATGCCAGAGTTACGCCGTCGAAAATGACAACGTCGGGGTTGGGCCCACATTTCGAGCAGGTCATATCGTCGTCGAGGCGGACTAGCTGTATGTAGGAAAACCACACGGCTCGAAACATTTTGTCTGATACGAATTCTTGAGACTGTCGAGTCAAATAACGTCGGTTGATCACGGACACCCAAGCCACGAAAGGAGTTTCGGATGAGGTAAATGAGCTGGTGTAATCGTCGAGCAGATCATGGGTGAAAAGTAGGCAGTTGTTCCAGTTAAACAGCCCAAGATCGCGACCATCGGGCCCAATGACTCGATTTGAGCAAAAATCGCATTTCTGAACCTCGATTGTTGAGTGCCAAACTCCAGTAATGGTATATATGGTGCATGGTCGTATTTCGATGGGTTTAGAGGCTGAATACATTGACCTTGGAGTCTGGCAACAGCACGATGAGCTCTGTTGCAATTTTATTACTTCGGGCGGGGTGTGTAAAATCGGGAGCGGGGGCCCTTCTGGATCACTTTCAATACGCGCCCACACAGGTGGTGGCAGTGGCACGTAAGATACGGCTTTAGGTGCGCCTTTAGTAGCACGGTTTAGGACAGGCAATCCATTTGCTAGGGGAGACAATTATTACCCCGTATATTAAATCAGTGCTAAGGCTTACCCGAATATTGTAATGAACCGTCTTTCCCATTCAAATCTTCTGCCGCGATATCGCCCTTTAGATGCTGCTGCAGAAAATTACGTGCTACTTTGATATGGCCGCAGCCAATAGCGTGTGGATCCTTCGAGCAGCTCCAAGCGCCTTCGCCTGTATCGACGCCACAGTGTTCACGATAGCTCTGGTTTTGATTGTGGCAAACTGCGTCCCTGGCGTAGGAACTGAGAACTTGGTAACATAGCTATCGTCGATCACGTCTTCGAATCTTGACAAAATGAAAGCTCGGTCCTCATCGTCTACACAAGGCATGGTTAACTTGGTATAGACCTTCTATTCGCGCGGCAGACTGACCTCTCATCCCTCCGTTTAACGGAAAGGACACTTCACCGAAATCCTTCAGATATCTCTCATGAACGCATGGACTTTCCGCTGTCCAGCTCGGGCATAGGCACACTATTGATATTTCGCATCCTATTTGCACTCTGTTCAGGTGGTATAACTTGGCCTATTGGACATCCGTCAGCTCCGCGCTTCCACTGGAAGAAAACATGGCTTCTCACCGTTGATTCGTTCTTTCCGGCATTCCAACCACGTACCACAAACATCTTGTGCGATAGTTGCATTATCATAGACTCGTCCCAATCCAGCATCTCCAAAAACACGCCGTATAAAGTAGAACCGCTTGTCGGCGGGTTCACACTTGGCTCCCTCGTCGGAGTCAGACTTGGCTGCCCCAACGGCTCCCAGTCTGGGACCTCGTAAAGGTCTTCTCCCAATGGTAGCTCGACAGATGAGCCATCTATCGCTTGATTCGAGCGGACCAACTCTGAATCGCCCCGTCGGCTCTTCCTCTTGCTTGTTCGCGGCCTCGTCTGTGGCTTTGAGATCCGTGCTTTTTTCTGGGGTGATATTATAGCCAAATCCGAATCCGAGTCCTCGTCGAGCCTATACCTCACTTTCGAGATCGGTGAATCGGGTAGGGTGTCATAGGCAATGCGCATTGAATCGTCATCTGAGTCCATGCTTCCAGCGGGAGTTGATCTACAATCGGAGGAACAAGCACACTCAATTAGCATGGCCCACAATTTCTGTTCGTGGGGTACGTCTTTCGTTATATTTTCGTTCCTACAAAACGTTACAATATTTTTTAATGAAACGGCTGATGCGTCACCTCTCTGGTCTCTACAATACAACCATGGGCAAGACGGGTTCCGGCAAGGTTAACCAAGGTTCCCAGAAAAAGGTATGCGAGTTAACGCAGAGTGGACAAGAAAGACTAGTAACACCCTCCAGGCTACCAGGTCACACTCTGCTCGGCAGAAAACTTTGGAAGGGCCTGCTTCTCCTCACAGAGCGCCCTCTCGTTGTGGTAAATGCGATGGCCGACCTCTACGTAGCGAGTGCTGCCATACCAAGAAAGGTCGAGAGTTGCTGTTGGCGCAAGAGGCCGAGAAGGTGCGTTTATTGACTTAGTTGTACATTTTATGTCTCATATCCGTGGTAAGTAGCAAATGCAGGCTGCCGACTTGAATCCGTTTTTCGACAGCCGTCCTGAAATCCCCTTTGTAAGTCTGGTATTCCACCCTTCATGTTCTCGGCCGACCTACCATTCTCTCTCTGTCCAGGACGGTCCCCCTTCCTTTCATTCTCCACAGCGGGTAGCCGAAGGTCCAAATGCTGTCTCTTCGGCAGCAACATCGCCCTCACCTATACCCCATGTGCAAGATTCTGAGTCAGACACAACGGCATTAGCTGCACCAAGCACCCCAGACATTGATCGTACATTACTCGATCCCCGTTTATTCACTATCGACACTCAATCAACACCCCTCCCTAGCCAGTCAGGATCTCTAAGTTCGACCGTGCGCGTCAACAAGCCGCGTATACGTGCCACTGCTTCGAAGCCCATATATCAACATGTGAAAGGCGTTCTTCGCGGCACCCTCCATCATAGTAAGCATTATGTCTCCCTTCCCCCTCGTGCAAAGGAAAGCAAACCCTTAATCGATATATTCTAGCTATTGTTCGAAAACATAAAAAACCGGAACCTATTGTAAAGTCCAAAGAGGCATCGAAGGCGTTCCTTGAGAACGTCAATGCGCTGGTCGCAAGAGTACGTCCCTGGGCTCTAACTTCAGGAACCCCCGCACAAGTTAATCTTAATCCATTAGTGCGAGGACATCGCTGCTATGACAGGCGCTTGGATTTTTTTTGGAGCTCAGCATCCTGCCGCCACTGGTGGGCCCATCAACTACTCCTCGCCGCGCTTACGCCGGGATGGTGGCGACAGAACCGATGAATTCGCTACCAGTTTTCTGAGGCTCATTTCCAAGACTACGGAGGCGAAGCTCCGCGATACCGCTGAGCTTCAAAAACAGCTCGACGAGCAGTGTGGATTGACTGACAAGATTCAGAAAGCGTTAGATAAGTCTCTAGAGCAGATGGCCAGTGAAGCAGCAGAATTGGCAGCCTTTCGGCTGAGATTCGGTGAGATTCAAGCTGCAGCTAGCGAACAGAGGACGTCTACGTAAACCACCGTCAACTTTTCTCGCTTCCCTCCTCACTGTATTCATCACTTGCACAAAATTCTCCACTCCTATTGATATAGCTCTCAGGGACGGGCGGGGGGTTGGCGAACGAGTCGTGGACCTTCTTTACGAAATGTTCAATACCAATACAATCACGGTCTTCAAGGGTTGTCCATCTGAGCAAAATAGGAGTGCGTCCCGTAAGGTGAACAGGATCTTCGGGGAAAAAGATTTCCCAACGTGGATCGGTGTCGCAGATATAGATTACCATCTGCTTGGCCGGAACCTGTGTCAAGTGGCATAGGTGCATATCTTCAAGGTACCGAAAGCATCCGTTCCGAATGCGCCCATTCCAGAACAGCGGGACGTTGCGGACAGTCTGAAAAACGAGATTACAACTCACGCCAATGAAGCCAATACCGGTTACTCACCCCATGGTACACATATAACATTACAGAAGGCAAAGACGTGCATTGGGCGTTTCTGCAATCCGGGTTACCGCAGACGTCTGAAATTTCTTCATGCGACGTTACAAGGGCGTCCATGACATGAAGAATTTAAAATTTAGTACGGCTTATAAACACGGGACCCTTGTAATAAGCGTGATTTCTAAGGAGGGCCTTGGAATTCCGAATGTCGCTAGGGGCTCTGAAGCAACTTGCCGAAAGCGGAATTTTGAAAATGCGCGCTCGGCATTAATAAGTATGGGTATGGTTATTTCGATAGATTGTATGTTGTAAGCAGTGCGCGCGTCACAGTGGCACGTGCTCCAGAATGAACCGTCGCGTGGCTCGCGAGATCCGATTAATACTATCTAGCAGTATCTACTAGCCGAGCCCATCCGTTCCATACTGCAGGTGAGTCGACAAAGCCTTCCCCCGACGCTTCCTTCTTCACTGCTGGTTTGCCAACTTAAGATTCAAACCTGGAACTGGGTTGTCAAACGAGCCGTGAAGCTGGGCGCAGCGTGCCGGCTATAAATTTCTTGTCCAACCACGGCTTACCTTTTTTTTAGATCATGGAACATTCACCAGCACCCAACATGGTAAGCTCTCGGTGACTTATTCCATACCTCGCTTATAGCATTCTTAACAGCAACCTGGGGATGCTTTGCCGTCCTGGAGGGTTATCCAATGCCCCGCCGACTTCGATCTTGATGCATTGCTCAAGCAGTCAACCGCGGCCGAATTGGATCACCTTGCAGAAGAACAGGATCAACCACCTTTCACACCCGCCATACCTTCCTCTGCAGACGCCGCCGAAAGCCGTTACACACCGGACCCAAGCCACCAGCCTCAGCCTGCGCCTCCCCGCCAACCATGCCACGCGCTCAAAAGGCCGGCAGACTCTGGCACGTCTCTTGATAACGCCAGAAGGAAGAAGAAACGGCAAGAGAAGAAGGCAAGAGAAGGGCAGACCCCCAGGCCTGAGGTCTTAAAGAAGTACGTCAAAACCGCCGAATCGATCCCCGCTCCCCTCGATTTCGCGACGCTTCCTGCCACCGCGGGCGCTTATTCTGCCAAAAACGCGAAGGTAGCTGGAGCCAACGCCACATTCACCGGGGAGCAGTTGGTTTCGGCGCACGGCTTCACGCCGATTGCTTGGGACGGCATGTATGTCCCTCTCTCTTCTCGCGTCCATTCTTTCAGCTGAACCGTCTATAAAGCACGCCCATCCTCGTTGTAGATTCAAAAGGTCGGGTCGCCGCTGCCTTCGTTGGACGTCCCAATGACCCGTCCTTCGTTGCATCGAGCAAAGCCGTCTACGACGCTATGGAGGAGGAGGGCGAAACGGCGGGCTTCCAGCCAAAGACAGCCCCACATCGACGTGGCCACTTTACTGCCGTAAATGTAGGGGTAACTCATGGACAGGGAACCGACCATCCCGTCTACCTCGACAACCACCAACATACCGCCATGATGGGGCGCCTAGTCAGCAATCCTCACGTCAAACGCCTGGCTGCATTCGCAAGTGGTAAGGGCTAGTCTTTGCGTTTTGTCCGTCTGTCTGACCACGCCTTCCAGCGTCTTTGGCAGCCTTTGTACCCGGGGTGTACGACTATTATAAAGACCATCTCGACCGCCTCTTCGAGCACATGCCATCTCTACCGCGCCTTTTTCCTCCGAATGTCAGCGTATACCCCTCTGCCGCCTTCAACTTCCCGCCCAACGTTTGGACGTACAAGCACCGCGACGTTCTCAACTGCCCCTTCGGTTTTTGCGCGATCCAAGCACTCGGCCGTTTTGATCCTAAGAAGGGCGGTCACATCATACTCTGGGAACTTGGTCTGATCGTCGAGTTTCCCTCTGGCTCTCTGGTATTGATTCCATCCGCCACGATCACCCACTCCAATACTCCCGTTGCCAACGGCGACACTCGTGCATCCTTTACTCAGTATGCAGCAGGGGGCCTATTCAGATATGTCGATTACGGATTTCGCAAAGAGAAGGACTTGAAGCGACAGGACCCTGCATTGTACGAGGAGATTTCACGTCAGCGGCCGAATCGATGGAAATTTGGCGTAGACCTACTTACAAAAATAGAGGACTTGCGCAAGTCATTTAGTTAGCTATGCAATACATATCTTTCTGTCAAATATGCCTCGCTTTTTTATGGGTTGAAGCACGATGAGATTCCATACCGAGTTCAGATAATAAACTGTGTTGCTAACGGGATCATTTTGGGCTATGTCAGAAATTAGAATTGACCCTCGGCTCGAGTTGTACCAGCCAGCATGAGACACATTCACAATGCTGGATCCCTCTATAACACCATAGTATAAGTGTTAAATGTATGCTACGCTGGTACTGAGCTTCTAGGACAGTAGAACGAAGGGTCCGAGCCCTGGTTTGGGTCGCATACTCTGGTCGCATACACTCATCAGTCGCATACTCTGCCATCAGTCGCATACATCGCCATCAGTCGCATACACCGCCATGATTCCTCGCTCATTACACGATTACTTGCACGTTAGAGGGCATTGTGGATATTCAGATGTGTGTATAATACATAGAGTACATGTATTTATAATATTTGACTCGTTCATTGTGAATTATCAACACTCGCCGTACGCATACCGTTGACAGGCTGATCAGAACGGTTGTATAGTAATGTTTGCACTACTTACCTCTGACTTTTACCACAATGACCAAACGCTCAAAAAATACATCAGGCCAGAGAATAGGCAAGGATGGCCTGACAAAACATCAGCGATACATAAGAAAGTGAGTCAATTAAAAGGGAACACAAACGCGTGGCTGATTCGTGGAACTAGAAATCGGGCTGCTATTAATGAAAAGAATGCAAAGCGCAACAAAGAAAATCGTCTTCGACGGTAAGAGAAGAAGCTGTAATTTACTGTATACCCGTTTTAATTCTTATTCAGAAAACAAGAAGAAGAAGAGGCAGTGATTGAGGAGCTTCTGACAGTAGAACCATCCCCAGAAAGATCACCCCCCCTGCGCTCCCTATTGCCTCTTCTGATGGTATCTCTTCTCGCAGCGAAGAGAATCGTCTTCGACGGTAAGAACATGCATGTTAATTGATTGTATAGACGTGTTAAATATGTCTTAAAAAATTACAGCAAACGAGAAGCTGCAGCGATCAACCCAGTTCTGGCCATTGAGACTCCATCCACAGAAACATCGCCCATGCCAGAAATCCCCTTTGCCTCTTCCGACGATATGCCCGAAATCCCCGTTGCCTCTTCGGACGATATGCCAGAAATCCCCGTTGCCTCTTCGGACGATATGCCAGAAATCCCCGTTGCCTCTTACGACGATGAGCCTGCCATAAATTCAGAGGATGAAGAAGCCTCACATGTGGCAGATTTACACCAGAAGATACTCGATTGGGCCGACTCGTTTTTTGTGTCCGCTTCCAACAATTCAGAAGGATACGGCCGCACTATACCGATGCGTACGTCGAGGTTGAGAGCCATCCGTTCTGAGGGGTTTCAATTAGTCGAGGACGTTCACAAATTCCTTTATTGTCTGCCTCGGGATCCTACCGACCGCGCTCGTCGCATGCTTTGGATTGTAGAGATGGTCCAGACCCTTTCTTTTGGAACCGGTATTCTTAGCGTAGCCATGGACAACGGGTTAGGACGGAGCGGGGCAAGGTTGTTTGGGGTATGATCTATCGGCATAAGTTTACAGAACTACACGCCATGTAACTATTCTCAACTACTACAACTTGGAAGTGCATCTACGGGACGTATCGGGAAAATATAGCAACAAGTCCAAATTCCCACGTGGTGCCGCCTCTCGGCATTGGGCGCCTCGACGAAATTGACGCTATGCTGCATCTACCGGACGTATCGGGAAAATATAGCAACAAGTCCAAATTCCCACGTGGTGCCGCCTCTCGGCATTGGGCGCCTCGACGAAATTGACGCTATGCTGAAGGCGTGCCGTTGCTCACTACACCAGAGAATGACCTTATTAAGGACGATCGATTCTGACGGAACGTCGGAAATCTGAGTGAAGGACCATAGGGTGCACGGCTTTCAATTTTCAAATAAAGTTTTTTTATCTCTTTCGATCACTTCCGCCGTTTCATTCTTTCTACACGGCCATAACTGAGGGTCCAGTGTGTCGAGACGATACGCCGTGCGCAGGAGGACGCACCCAAACGTGCGTGGAGCAGCGGGTATGGCCTGGTCACCTGTGGAAGAATGGCCGTCCCTTGAGCAAGAACGCGCTCATTTCACTCGCGCCCGCACAGGACACTCCTCTGTGCCTCCTATCCTGCGCGGCTGGAAATATCGATCCGCGGGATCAGGCTTATCTTCTTTTATTCAAAAACGGGCTCTCTATCACATGAGTAGCGTATTTGATTTTTTCCCTAATTTCTTGGACCTGGTGACGCAGAAGGACGTGTGCGCCAGGAAAATCCAACTTGCGCAATCTCTGGTGTGTCATCTCCGTGAATTTGCAATAGTCCGCAGGACTAGCAGGACTGTAGACGGGAACGATTTGGAACATTTTTCTGTTCCTCTTGCACAGTTTCCAACTTTTTGGTCAACCCCCGAGTTTGTGAACGAAAAATGGACCCAACGCATATGTGTAAGTAGTACTCGGCATATTAACAGGTTATAACTTTTGGACTAAGTCTCTTCGCGTTGTCTTAGCGCACCTTGCAGGCCTTGTCAAAGCGAAGATTGAAGCAGAGGAGGCATGGAAAAAGAATTGTCGACGCAGACATGGGTCTCGTTTGTCAATCTTTTATTACAGATCGAATAAGAACTCACTCGCAAAATATAGCGCAGAAATTGGAAGCTATGGCAGCCCTCAAGAAGGCGACAGAAGACCTCGAGAAAGCTAGAGTAGAATTGCAGTCGGGCGTTCAAGCTGCCAGTTCTGTTGATCCGACGTCTAGTTCATCGGCGTCGGCGCCTCAAGAGTAAAGGATTTTTTTGTATCTATGAATAATTGACTGACCTATACATGATCGTTAGAGAAATGCCTGCGGAGACACAACCAACGGTGTCTCCTGACTTGCCCGGTTTTGGCACAGAGATGGACGTCGAGCCAACTGCTCCTCAGCAGGCCGTAGATGGAAAATCAGCCCAACTGCTTGAGTAAGAAACTTCTTTGTATATATAAGCAGTTTACTGACCTGTAAACCATTAGCCTGGGGCCGCCTGCGGTGGTGCACCCATCGTTGTCTACGGATTCGACTGGTTTTGACGCAGAGATGAATTTCGAGGAAACGTCGTCCCAAACGTCGTCGTCTGAGGATTTGACGAATATTGACTCAGATATGAGCGTCGAGCCAACGTCGTCCCAGACAGTCGAAAAACCGACGGCAGAACATGAGGAGGAACAACATGGACGAGCTGTCCCTCAGCAGCCCGTTCAATCCGCGAGTGCGGCGGTGCCTATAGACGGCCGGATACTCCAACCTGAACAGTAAGGATATGGCTTTGTTTGTGATTAGGAATAATTTATTGACGTTTACCTTGTTAGGGCTTTGAAGATGGTCATCGAGCCAAAGTCGTCCGACGCGGTGGTGATCGCTCGCATCAATGGCGAGGGAAGGTATGTTTTTATAATTTCATTAGATGGAAAGGGAGCTTATGTACATTTAAGTACGGTCACTAGCAACGCACCGCCCCAACCGCAGAGCCAAGACGAAGCGAAGGGCGTTCAACTCCTGCAAGGCGGCATCAATGGCCAGGGAAGGTATGTTTTTATTATTTCATTAGATGTAACGGGAGCTTATACCCACTTCAATATGGTCACTAGCAACGCACCGCCCCAATCGCAGAGCCAAGATGAAGCGAAGGGCGTTCAACTCTTGCAAGACGCGCGCTATGCCTTTCCCACCGTCAGTTTTGAAGACCAGAGAATGGATTACATGGAAGGCGTTGAAAAAGAGCTGAAACAAGACATACAGGAGACGCCGACGGAGATGAAGGAGGAAGTCAATACCGGTACGGAGGACGAGGCGAAGCCGAAGAAGAGAAGGCAGCAAAAGCGAGATGCAGCGTCGGACAATTTCTGGGAAATGGACGAAGATACACAGAAAGCCGAGCAGGGTGAGTTCGCCTTTAATTAATTGTTGAGTACAGCAGATGACGCCCCGATTTTGCAGAAGCTGGCCGTAAGGCTATTAGGCTGTTCCTTGTAGACAAAGCAAACCGCGAGAAGTTCATTACGCCCCGATTACGCAAGATGGCCCGCAGGTACCAGGCCTTCCTCCCAGAGGCTGCCACATATTCTCGTGAGGTTGCCTTAGCGTTCTTTCACACTAATTACAACAACACGAAATGCATCTTCCACGAAAATAATAGGCATCCTGGTGCTTCGGAAGCGGATAATATCAACCTCACCGGAATCGGTCACTCTTCAACGATGCGATCAAAGATCTGCTCTGATCCGGGACCACAAGTTCCCGGCCACCTGAGCTGTGGATGCGCTGAAGACGAGGCCCTGTACGGGTTTTACCTCTGGAAGACATGCAAAGCCAAGTCGTCCAACGTGGATTTGCCATACACGTATTCCATGGACGGGGACTATGATAACAGGTTATCGCCCCGAACGCGATCATTCTGGAATTCTTCCTTAAAGGACATCTCCGGCCTGAGCATCGACGATCTGTACGGTGGTTGGGATTGGGGTACACCTGCCTACAAGGCTAACATTGCCATGCTGCAGTTTGTTGTGCAGCAGCAGCGTTTGCACGATGCAGGTATCCACCTAGCAGTGGTATGCGCAAGTGAAGGCGTATTCGATCTCTTCGAGGCGACAACGAAAAAAAGGACCGGAGTTAGCCCCCCCCAGCTGCTTGTCACTCCTCTCAACCCGATCCCTTCTATCGACCTGAACCCTCCTATCGACCCCGCACTTCTCGTAGCACAGTAAATACGCCATTCCTTGGCCTTCGTTACCTTTGCAATACAATTTTTTCTCTGTCATGGTCTGGAATTCTTAATCACATGGTGCATTATAAAGGCAATCAGTTCCGAACTCGGAACCATGACTCAACTAAAAGCAAAGTTCATGAAAAAGGTAACGAAGCAGACTCGAACCCAAGCACCCAAAACAAGAGCCCATCCACATTACCAATACACTAAATTACTTTGGAAATTCAATGTAATATTAAGTCACAGCAGGCGTATGCTAGCGCTATACTTTATGTGGCCATTCTAGATAAGTGGGCGGCTAAACTCAGGTCCAAGACTTGTAGGGGTGGTAGGACGAACATAATAAATGGCTTCATGGTATAAGCAAAATGCGGATACATAAAAATCACTACCCTTTCCTCATTCCGGACCTAGAGATCTCTCTACGTATTGCACGATCGAGCCGAGCTTCGTATGCCCGGTCAAGATCCTCCATCGTTTCAAAGCACCAAGTCTTCTCTTTGGGGCGCCAGATGCGTTGGATATGCCCACACCATTCATTGTCGCAGTTGCAATACCCGCCAGCTATGAATTTGTTGCCGTACTCAAATCGAGTCGTCTCCCAATAGGTTTGTTGCAGGATTCGCTCCGTATCGGGTGGACAACGGGCGTCTGGTAGAATGCCTGATGGTTCGGCGTGTCGATGGCGGGAGTAAGGTGGATTATATGCTAAGTAGAGGTCCCGTTCAAAAAGCAATTCCGCGAGACCAATGCAATGGACGTTTGTGCCCCCTGGGTGGTCGCGACAACGAAGTATCATGAATGGCACTTCGTTGAGTTTGGTAACGGTGCGATGGTTTTGGAGATCGAGTACTGTCCAGCCACGAGTGACGTGGTAATATTCAATTGCATGTACGGTGTGGTCGACGATGTCCGACAGCTCCGAGTAATCTGAATAAAGGAAGGACTCGTCGAAAATGAAGAAGTCGCGACGTTCGGGGAGAAGCGGGCCCAGCTTCAAGGTGCACTGATTGTAAGTATTGAGTGCAGAAAAAAAAACATACTGACGTACCTGGAATGTCTTATATAAATACACCGTAAGCGTTCCAGTGGGCGTCTTATTGAGAGCGTTCTGAGAACGTTGGAAATCGCCCAAAGGGTACGGAGCGTACACCGGAAAAAAGTTGTCATAGTCGGTGAGGGCAGGCCAAGGAGGAAGGGGGACATCTCCAACAGCCCGGGGAATGCTTGCGATGTGGGCATCAATAATCGCTCTTTCCTCCTTGCGGATTCTGCTACGAGTTGCTGGGGAGCATCCACGGGGGGGAGAACCAGGAGGAAAGGGGACACTTGCAATAGCGTCGGCAGCGATGTCGCGGTAGGCGCGATTGGCCGCCCTTTCCTCGCGGATTCTGCGACGAGTGGCTGGCAAGGATTCACGGGGGGCATGGTTTTGAAGGTTGGGGTTAAAGTAGGTGTAGTGGGTAGGAAAGCAAAGATGGCGCAAGAGACACACTAAAATTTTCTACCGTTCCAGCCCTACCTTTATTTTTCGTTGTTATTTCGCGCCCGGGGAACGAAATTCATGAACCAGGGGTGCCTTATTTTCGTTCGTGAGGAGCAGAACTGCAGCTTTTGCAAGGTTCAGTTCCTCATGAACGAAGGGTGCATTATTTTCGTTCATGAGGAACGGAAATGTAGCTTTGAAACATTTCGATCCTCATGAACCAGGAGTGAATTATCTTCGTGCCCGGGGAACGGAAACTGACCTTTTGCAATATTTGGTTCCTCATGAACGAGGAGTGCATTATTTTCGTTCATGAGGAACAGAACTGTAGCTTTGGCACTATTTATTACATAAATATATGATAGGATGCAATATCTAACTATCGGAGAAAAAGCAGAGGGAGCGGGGCATATTTGAGTGAAAGAGAGCTTCATTGTGGCGCACACCGAGTGCGGGGTGCACGATTAAGGCCTGCTGTTCCAAAAGGGGAAGCATTCCTAAACGAATATCTATGAATCATGATGCATGGCCTCCGAAGAACGGAATATAGCTAAAACGTACATTATGTACCCCGTGAACGAATGGGTACAAATTTCCGTCCCTGACGAACATAATACAGTTAAAATGCATATTTGGTGCCCTGTGAACGAATACATACCACCTTCTGTCCCCCAGGAACAGAATACGCCCAAAAGACAGTTTTCGCTCCCCATGAACGAATATCTATGAGCTGTGGTACCCGAGGAACGAAATATAGCTAAAACGCATATTTGGTTCCCTGTGAACGAATACATACCATTTTCTGTCCCCCAGGAACAGAATATGCCCAAAGGACAGTTTTCGCTCCCCATGAACGAATATCTATGAGCTGTGGTACCCGAGGAACAAAATATAGCTAAAACGCATATTTGGTGCCCTGTGAACGAATACACGCCCAAAGGACAGTTTTCGCTCCCCATGAACGAATATCTGTGAGCTGTGGTACCCGAGGAACGAAATATAGCTAAAACACATATTTGGTGCCCTGTGAACAAATACACGCCCAAAAGACAGTTTTCGCTCCCCATGAACGAATATCTATGAGCTGTGGTACCCGAGGAACGAAATATAGCTAAAACGCATATTTGGTGCCCTGTGAACGAATACACGCCCAAAGGACAGTTTTCGCTCCCCATGAACGAAAATCTATGAGCTGTGGTACCCGAGGAACGAAATATAGCTAAAACGCATATTTGGTGCCCTGTGAACGAATACACGCCCAAAAGACAGTTTTCGCTCCCCATGAACGAAAATCTATGAGCTGTGGTACCCGAGGAACGAAATATAGCTAAAACGCATATTTGGTGCCCTGTGAACGAATACATACCATTTTCTGTCCCCCAGGAACAGAATATGCCCAAAGGACAGTTTTCGCTCCCCATGAACGAATATCTATGAGCTGTGGTACCCGAGGAACGAAATATAGCTAAAACGCATATTTGGTGCCCTGTGAACGAATACATACCATTTTCTGTCCCCCAGGAACAGAATATCGCCAATGTGTATTTTTCGTTCCCTATGACCGAATACCTACCAACTGTGGTCCCTGAGGAACAGAATCCCACGGTGGTTCTTCACAATTATGGGTTTGATCGGCGTGCTGATCAGTCTCGGTGACATCATTTTCTGGCCACGCGAGGTGGCTGTGTATTATAAGCACCCGCAAATGCCGTAGTGTCGTCCAGGATCCTTGAAGGACACTGTCCTTAAAGCCCAGCCTTGACAGTCCAACATAAGATATATATCGAGATTCTCAATATATTTAAAACATAGCTTTCTTACTGTCAGGTATCCTAAGAAGCGCGTTCATTTAGTTGTTTAGTACTAGAGAATGAACATCCATTGTAAGCGCTTGAGGTTACAACTTGTAGGCCACTGGTTAAGTTGTCGACGACATAAGCAATATCTCTGTTTGACTCTGTCGTTCTACACCTCCTAGCAATATCTCTATTTGACTCTGTCGTTCTACAACTTGTCACTCTACAACCTTTCACCAACCACCGACGTCATTTCGCCCAACCATGCGCCCTTCGTTCATCCAATACATCGGATTCAGCGTGAAAATGCTCAAACAATACATGCCGAAAGACCCAAAGGACAGAACGCTGCTCAAATCGGACGCGTCTCTGGCGGTCCGTACCTTGCAGGCGGAGGGGAGTCTGGGCTCCGAGGGGACGATGGTAATCTGGTGCGTTCTATTTCCGGCACGCGTACTGTACATTTCTGACACCCGGGTAAAGTTCTGGCCTCCACAAGGACGGTCGATATACCGCCCGTGTTTTCGCCCCGGGGAACGGCCCTTACCTTGGAGGCGTGCACCTGTATCCGGATGGCTGCAAGCCCCCGACTTTCCAACGACAGGAGAAGGACGCCAAGTATAGCCGCTGGAGAAAGATGACGCTGTCGGACGCGGAACGTCGGTACGGCCTCGAGGATGTTTGGTATGTCGTCCGTTTTTTTGTTCTTCAGGCCCACCTTTAAGTAACAACTTAGCTAGATCATTTCGCGTTCGTAGTCCTGTAGTAGCGGCTGAATTTATTGCATTCCTATGGTACAAAAACCTAAGTTCTTTCGTTCCTGGCGAACGAAAACAATATGCCTAAAGTTGCGTTCCTGAGGAACCAAATGTGTTATATTAGGAACTACATACAACTATGTACACGAGTTTATGGCGCGGCGCGCATACCATGCCATGCACGGTGCGCATACCATGCCATGCACGGTGCGCACACATGCCATGCGCACCGTGCGATATCGTGTTCGTGGCACATGGACCATATTCGATTCGAGCAATACCTCAAACTGAATATAGTAAATTGGTATAGGTATGCCACTGGGATCCGTGGACGGAAAGTGAAGAATGGCGATTTGCGTCTTGTCATTGGTGTCGACAAATCTCGGGCTTGGGGTATGGCCACATTTGTCAATGCGACCCACGAGACAAACCGTCCATTGACTCTGCGGTTTAAGCCGAAACAAGACAGTAGCGTTGGAAGGATATACACTTGGGAGTATACTGGCATGGCAGATTCGGCCAGATCAGGACCGGGTCGTCGGGAAATAGCGGCGCTGTGGGCGGGCGATGAATCGCAGGAAATGCGTGTGTTCGAGAACCAAGCTCTATTCGTGCGCACGCTAAATGCGACACTCCAAAAAGACGGTTGGGAAAATTTAGAATCTGAACTTGGGGGGTCTTCAATTCGCACCGGGACAGACATCAACATCACCCCAGACATCCATTCCCCTGGTAACCCTAAGCCTTCGGACATTTCAGCCAGCGCCCCGGGTGGACCATCTCCTAGTCCTCACAGAGGGCACCACGGATACGAGGCCGGCAGCGATTCCCCTAGTACAAGCATTGCTCAGATTTCTGGTACCACCTCAGCTCTGGTGCGAACTTCCGCTTTGGTACTAACCGTCGCCTTTTTGGAAAAACTAACAATAGTATCTTGCAGAGGATTCATCCGTCGACATTCATCAACAATTTCCTGTTACACTCGGTCAGTCTTTTTCATAGTCGAATCCGCTATAGCCAAGGCATTCATACGTTTTGCATCGGAACAGAAACCGGATGCATGGATCGCTATAACAAGTGACAGGGATTGGATTTCGGTTCTCAAACAGGTAAGGGGACCTTGATCCATGGAATGGAATTTCACGCTCTGAGACTCTTTGATTTAGGATGATTTATCTCTTCCTCCTTCGGATGAAATTTTGGCACGTATAACGACGGCGTTTGAAGTCAGTGAGGCAGATGGTGCGTTCGTTTACAGATTTAAAGGCCTCAATTTCTTAGCTTAGCATGCGTTATTTTTTTACAGGTGTTGCTTGTTTGACATCGAAAGACCCTCTCTGCAGTGCCACAGTTGCGGCCACGAATACCAAAGACCGATTGGTGGAGCTGACCCCGACCGTGCAGACTGATCGTGAATATTCACCCGCTAGCACCTCTTTTAGTTCCAATGCCTTTGTGGACTCTAACAGTAAAACTATAACCCGCTCGACAAGTTTTTCTTCTGAGAATAGCAATACGACGACTCTCTGGTCTCGGCGGTCACCGTCTCGCAGTAGCGATGCGACGACTCTTTGGTCTCGGGATGTGGACTCAACCCCACATAGTGAGTTGAGAAGCTCTCTACTATGGAGAGTCAGTGCTGACTTGAGTAATGTAGACGAGGGCAAGCCCTTCTTCCAAGGCGCCAAGAACGTCATTATCAGCGGAGAGCCATTCAACAATGTACAAGGGGATTACAATGTATTTGACCAGAGTCGACATACATCGAACGTGAACTCGTTCAACACGACGAACAACACCACTCTTGAATCTCATAATGACAATTCAGGCCGGTATTGTGAGTTTCAGGGTTTCTTCTACCATGAAGAGTCGGCACTAATTGATTTGATGTAGATGGCGTTAATCCTTTAAATATACCCCCTCACCGAGTTCCGGGGCAAGATCAGACATCATCGGCCACAAATGGGGCCCCTGGCGTAGGTGGTATGTCTTCATATTCATTTTCACTCTTCTTTGGTCCGTCCTTAATCAGTTAATTAGGCCAATATCCGGACAGACCCTACGCCTTCCCCCCTCCTACAGTACACCCGGCCCTGATGACACCTCCGGTTCTTCCCCCTGGTAGCCGTATCCAGAATTTTGATTCTTTTAATGTGCAACATGGGAACATAAACAATACTTATAACAATAGCTCGAAAGAATACAGTACGTTGTAACAACGCTTTGCTATTCTAGATGCTCACTTTATTCAGGTGCACCGCCTGCTAAGACGCGCCCACGCCCTAACCGGCGTCACCTTCAGGGTCCACAGACTGGCCCTCAAGATGCCCAAGGTATGTAGTATGCAAAACGTGTAAATATGTCTCCTTCATGCAATGATCAGATTTCTGGGACGAGGAGGAAAAGGACGACGTATTCTCGACATCTCAAAACAGCCACTCCTCTGGAACGCCCGGAGACCCAGGCAAACATAGTCTTTCTGGCGATCCACGTTACGCGAACGACCAATACGGTCAATATGGAGAGGAATTGGGCTACAATCAGCGTGGGGTTGCATCGAGCATGGGTCCGCCATATATGCACACACCAGAAAGCAGCCGGTCCAACGTCCAGCATACAGACATGCAAGTGTCTCCCATATCTCAGCTCCTTCATACACTTGGAATAACGCGTGAAGACCTGAACAAGCGAAGCGACCAGATGCGCCAATTTCTCACAGCCGACAATTCCTTGCCTCCACGCGTTCTCGAGCGTGATAACGAATACAGAGCACGGTCGGGATCGGATTTACGCTCGGGCTCAAGATCTATAGGCTCCTCGTCATCGTTGGCGCGTTCCACATCCCGCGCAAGCTCCAGTTCCCTCCGTGATGGCGCCCCCCCATCACCTGTTACCCCGGTCGAGCCCGAGCCTCATGACACCGAGATTCCTCACCGCCGCATGGATCCTGTCATCATCGGCGTGCTTCCGTCTGATGCGAACCCATACGGATCTCCAACATATCCACAACAATCGACACCACTCCAGGCACCGAACCCTGCAGATTTGTCGGCTTTCGGTCTGGGTGCCACATCCCCCCAACTTCAAGGCGCGCCTATTTTCAGGAACATTCACGGGGATTACACCAAAATCGATAATTCTGGACACACTACGAACTTGGGGTCCAGCAACACACACAACACCCTTATCAAGGACTCGTATAACGACAATTCCTTTAAGTCCTATGCCCCTGCACCTCGTTCGTTGAGCTTTTGCAATGTAATCTCCACCGTGCTGTTCGGCATACTGATTGACGCCCCTTTGATTTACAGCGCCTAAACCCAGGAAACAAGGTCGAATGCCGTTTTGAGTTCTTATTGACCCGACGCATTGCATATGGCTGTGGTCCTAGGAGCGTATTCTCTGGTATCTATATTTGCTGAGCTGGTTGGGCAGTCAGTGTCATTGTACTTGGTACAGTATATTGTGTATGTCTGGTAGACACTTAACCGATGTAAGACAACAATATTGTGTGTGCCCTTTCTTTCGCGTATCCACCTCACCTCCTTTGTAGTATCTTCCGTCGAGCAATTTTAACCCTGGAATGCCAGTGCGGCCAGTTCTGTGGTAGTGATCTTCTTCGAGGTTCTCACGTGTGAAAAGTCCAAAGAGAAGAAAGTCCGGGCCGTCGCATGTGTACACGAAATGTTGATGAGGCTGTAGCTGGCTGTACAGTGTGTCAAAGAAGTGGTGCCCCTGGGAAGGGTCTGGGCAGAGAAGTTCGCATCAGAGGCGCAAGCGTTAGTCTCCAGCGGAGAGCTTCACGATTACATCGCGGAACTCCTTGAGGCCATGTGGCGGCGACAGCAGCTAAATGATTCATCTTAAAATTAGTGAAAAATCGGTGGGGCGGTCGGCCTCTTCAAGCGGTATATGCTCTTTTACCCCTCGCAATTCAATTTTGGATTCTTTTCTTTCGGATTTCTCGCTTACGACACAATGTTATACTTTATAGTCTCCTTCATGCTTCTATGACTTTGATTTATTTTACGCATATAAAGCTTCACACTGCCGCGGCCCATTTATTTTGTCGGGGAGTCAAAACTCGTTGGCAATTGTGTAGAATTTTGGCTTAACTTGCAACTTATTCCGGGAAATTGAAAGTGGGAAATGACAGGTTTCCTGATGAAACAAAATAAGTTGTCAGGGCGCGAACAGTGGTTTTGCCATGCCGTATTGAGTTCCCAGGAATGATGGAAAGAAAGCAGGTTAAGTAGATCGTGTCCATCGCGACAGGATATGGAGACAGCGGGCATGGAATAAAAGAAAGGAGAGAGAGCGAGAGCAAGGATAAGCTCAGAGTAATTGAGAAGATGATTGGGACACGATGGTCAACAATAGAGTTGGGTCGTCTCTCTCTTCGGCAGTTCGTGGGATTTCTAGCTTGGTACATAATGAAATGCAGAAGAGTCTCGAGGTCGAGTCGGGCTATGATGAAGAGCGTTGTTGAATGGATGGCGCAGGTAAATGGCATTGTCAGAGCTTGTTCTCATCACCTATTATGCGCTTATTGGTTAATGTAATGACTAACTTGACGCTTATTCCGCGCAATTGAAAGTGGGAAATGACAGGTTTGCTGGTGAAATAAAATAAACACAACATAAGACACAAACGTACTAGTAGTCTGTACGAGTATACGACGAGTACAACCGTTTTATGCCATACCAAAAATCCAATTATCAAAAAAATCCTCACGCTGCACGGGGTATCCATCGCATCGCAAACGCTATAAGCACTATCGCCACCACCACTGCTATTTCTCCCAACCTCCCCAACAGAAAGAAAAACACTCAAGCGCGCACACTCATGCAGCCTTAGTAGTAGTAGGCACCACCGTCGTCGGTACAACAGTAGTAGGCACCACCGTTGTCGGTATGACAGTCGTAGGTACCACGGTCGTCGGAACAACAGTAGTAGGCACCACCGTCGTAGGCTTAACGGTGGTAGGCGCCACCGTCGTTGGTGGAACAACCACTGGCTCATTGAGATAGACCGAGAGCCTGCTCGCTGCACCGCAGAGCTCCGTATGGTCCGCCTCGCACGCGCGTGAGCAGTCGGTGAGTGGGGCGGTGGTGTTGGCGACGAGGAAGGAGGAGCCGCACCCTGTTCGTGAGGGAGCGTTAGTCATCGGACGAAAGAAAAAAACAACAAAAAAAAAAACACTGACAGCACTCCTGGCCAAACTCCAACCCAGTGATATTAAAGCCAGTAGCCTCGCACTGCGCCGTGCAGCTCTCGATGGTCACACCCGCAGCGATGTCAAACCTCTCAAGCAGGGTACGGCCATTCCCGTCGATGGCATCACTGTCCAAGCGTATGCGTCAGTCGCTCGCTCATAAAACTACACAAGATATGACTCACGTGAAACACCCATCAAACACCCAGGTCCCCACCTGGGCTTTATTTGTAGGCACCGGCCCCACACCCTCGTTCAAGTTCTGGAAAATGCTGACCGCGCCAGCACCACCACATGTGAGGGTGTCGTCACCGCCGCAGGGGAAGTCGCAGGCGTCATCGGCGAGCTGGGTGGCGGTCCCTTGGATGTTGAAGTCGCAGACTGTAATAAGGGTATGAACGTGTTAGAGAGAGAAAAGGGAGGAATGGGGAGGGAGAGAAGGAAAGACATACAACACTGCGAAGTAAACTCCGTCCCAGCAAAGTTGAACGGAGACGGGAAGTCGGTGCCGGAGCAGAAGGCGGTGCAGAGCGCGGGCGTCATGGCGGCGTTGTCAACGTTCGCTTCGAGCAGGGTGCGCGAGGCGGGGTTATTGTCCCTGTAGGAAAAGAGGAAGGAGTTAGTGGGGTTGAGAGAGAAGAGACGGAGAACATGGAGACGACAGAGAGTTATAGATGGTTAGGTAGATGAAAGAGGAAGAGGGTACAAGTAAGGTATGGGGTGGGATAGAGCTCGTCGAGGAACAGCATGGGAAGAGTGGTTTGGCGTTGCATAGAACTTTGAAGCAGCAGATAAAATAAAAGCATGAACGACGTGCGTACATGGGCAGACAGTAGAAAAGGTTGAGCAATTACGTATATAGTACTGCGTGTTGCATATGTAAAATAAAGCGGAAGACGGAAAGGCAAGCGACGGAAGGAGAGAGTAAGAGTTTGCACTGACGAGAAACAACCAACAAAGGTCCACCCAGGGAGGGCATCATTAGGGTTGGTGCCGTTTTGTCTCCTCGACAACTGGACGGGCGAGGATGGGAGCGCGAAGACCGCCTGTCGACAAGCAAAGATAGAGTAAGCGCAAGAACGGCGAACCACATCCCCGACGCCCACACGACGCGTCAAGAGGGCCAGAACAAAAGAGACAAAACGTACGGGGAGAATAGCAAGCGTCGCAAAGAGGGTCGCGAAAGAAGACATATCTGCTCAACTTTTTCCTGTAGAGTATCCCAAAGCTTGGTCGAAAGGCAAGCAACAAGAGGATATCGAACCACCCCCAACTCAAGACCTCTTATATACCCCCTCCGGCCCCGCCAGTGCCTGCTTCGAATGCATTTTTGCGTAAGAGCCGAAACTCCTGTGTTAATCAGACAGCGAAGAACCCCTTGTACTTCAAGTTGGACATGGCACCTCCCATGAAAATCTTTACGCGTCGACCCAAAGCGTAAGCCGATGGGGTGGGGTGGGATTTTTGGTTTGAGAATGCAGCACATGATACATGGCACAGCGCGAGATGAGGGGTATTTTGAGGATGTGGCCAGGGCGCGAACAGCGTTTTGGCGTGCCGTGGGGAGATGGAAGGAAATAAGAATGGGTTGAAAGTGTCCAGCATGACAGGAGACGGAGACAGCGGCAGGGAACAGAACAAACAAGATGGAAAGTGGAAAACAGAGGATGGGACACGGCTACTCACGGCAGCCAAAGTTGAATCACCGGCATCTGCCGGAAAAAATTCCCTTGCCGACCTTGTTTACCTATCTTCCACTCCCCACTCCATCGCTTTATCTACGTATAATCTGCGATCTTTGAATGCTCGCCGCATCCACCTACATGAATCCGGACCCTTAAATAAAGTCTCTAGCATTCGAATAATTGGAAGCAGGCGAACACGTTGTCCGAGGTGCATATGGAGGGATGAAGCATATTCACGTTTGGTTTTGATGAAAGGGTGACTCACGTACGTCGCCTGCTACATATTCTGTTCCTTATTTCCGAATGTTCTCTCTCCCGTCTATCTAACTTTCTCCGTCGCTCTAGGTCTGAACCGCTGCGTGATCTCTCTTTTCTCCCCTCCTGCGGTTTTGTCTTCGACTTGAACATCTCTCTGGGTGTTTTCGCTCCTTGATTGTCGTTGGTGGTGGAAGTGAGAAGGTTGATTCCAATACGTGGCATGCGCATCCTTGGTCCCAGGCCCGAAGCGAGGATTTAATGGCGAAACGGCGACTCCTTCCTTCTCATACTTACTCGGATTCTTGGCTCGATCGGTGGTACCATACACATCCAGATCTACAGTTTACACGAAATCGCGCGAGTCACCCTCAAGTTTTGCTTGGCTACCACTCTCGAGGCTCGGTCCGACTTTCCTGCTCTTTGACTGCCTTTTACCCATTACTTGGTCCCAAGTTTCGATGTGCTTTTTTGCGCAGAGCCCGCTGCTTCATAGCGGCCTCGAGTTCATATGACGAAAATAGTCTCTCTGCCTCTTCTATTATTGTAAGCCCCCCGTCAACGTCCCATTCTCGCTTCAATTTTTCTCGTTTCTCCCGTGGTGGCACTCCAGCTTATATACGTAGAATGATCGTCGAGCTCTGTCTTCGCATACCCCACGATATTGATTTACTGGCGTTGTATCGACGACAGATGTAGGACTAGACGGCGACTGTAGGGTAAAAACGGTATGCCGGTCTATGCTCTCTACATGCTGGTGTGATATGGTTGTATTCCGTGGCGTTGCCGTCTGGGAATCTGATCCTCTCCCTGTGCGACTCTCTCTGCTCTCTACCTGTTCAGCTTCGATATCTCTCCAACTCGGACTCGCACGCTCTAGGTTAGGCCACTCTATGAGTGGCGAGAGATCTTCCGGTTCTCTCACAGCTATTCAAGTTTCCAGAGAGTCGTTTCATGATTCTATCTTGGACCATTCTCAATACAGTATCTATTCTCGTCCTCCTCATCCCGACTGGACTGGGCCCCGGCGCGAGCGTAATCGCCGTTCTACTGCCATCAAGTATTACAAGATTACTTCAAACTTCAACGTTCAACGTTGGCAGTTACTGATTATCTATTTGTATATCAGAAAACATTCGGGATCTTCGCCTCCATTGATTTTGATTTTCTTCTTTTGATGGGTTGGGTGGGATTGGTTCTCGAGGCCAGGTGCCGAGTGTCAGCTTTCCTTGGCCTTTCATTCGCTGTTCGGTGCATACTATACTTGCGGGGGATTAAGGGATGCGTCCTTGGAACCGTGCGGTTCCGTTCTTTGGAGAAGTTTGCTAGTCATCCTCTCTCGCTCGCTGGGTTCGCTTATAGACTCGGCCGAACTGGTTGCTTCAAACTTCAATGTTGGCAGTCATTGATTATGTATAAGTACATCAGAAAGCTCTGTGCATCTTTGACTCATCCTGATTTCCTCTGTTTGGGGTGGGGGGGTGGGATTGGCTTTCGAGGCTAGGTGCCGAGCTTTCTTGCCTGGGTTTCTTAACTCTATTCATTACCTACACTCTTTTTTTTTTTTTTTTTTTTGAATCCATTTTATTGTCCGTTAAGGCAAAGCCTTATGTTAGACGTAACAGTTTGTGTACTCTACGCCTCTGGCCCCTAGTGCCATTTCCGCCGTAACTCCCCAGTTGTCCCTTGCATCCAGCGGGGCTCACCTACCTACACTCTATTCATTACCTACTTGAATTCGGAGGAGTATTCCTTTCATTTAATCCTCGCCCGCTCTCTGGGTTTCTGTTCCTTCTACTGACTCTTCCAGGTTGGGTGGCTATGGCAGTGGCAGTGGCTATGGCCATGGTATGTGTGTGGACGCGGATATGGCCATGTTTCTCTGGGACCCAGCGGGTTTTTTCCGATTCAGAGAATAGCTATTTAGCAAGTTCCTTTACTTATCTGCGAACCGGACTCGATATCGCTCAATTTCAACTCGGCATGTAACTTGACATCTCTTCCCAATTGCAAAGATTCCCTCGGAAAGGTTGGACATATCACTCGTCTGGGCTCTCTCTGTAAGTGCCACCTGATCACCCTTTTATAATACTGTACAACTCACGATTCTTGTCAGAAAACTTCAAACGTTGTTCGAACGTTGAATCTATTCTTAGCAGTCGGACTCGCACGTAATGTAACGGCTGGCACTCCGATACTCTCACCGTTATTCTCGAAATAGTGTGCCACTGCTGGCTTACATACATGTTACTCTCAACTCAACTGTCTCGTTCAACTTTGTGCATGGTTTCACTCCACGCGCAATCTCCGTTACGAACGCTTCATTATGAATATGGTCGGTGCCTGTACATGCCCTTTGTTAGCGTATATACCAGTGTTATAGAGTTCATACTTCCGACGTGTACGACCCTAGACAACCCTCTGCTATATCATCTATAGTGGAACTTGCAAGTAATGAACAACGTTTGAACGTTTCAACCCACTCTCGTTCGACTTTTTCGACAATCCTCCGCTGGCGGATACCCCACTCTGACAGTGGCAGCCTTCGCTGCCAAAATGAAATCAACATATGTCGATCATCTCGGAGCTATCGAAGGTATCAGATAATCAAAACGATCTTCCGCCATCCTCCGCGCTTCTGTGCCTCGCCCTGCGTTCCTTTTCATTGACTTGTCACCGGCAACGAGGACGGTCATTGTCTTCCGTTGAGGTCTGGACTCGGCGGAACTTGCGAACCTCGTGTGTAGCCTTGATTTGGATGTCGGGTTGAGGGTTTGTCTCTGTTCTTGGATCTCTGTACTGTTCGACCTCTCTTTCTCCCCTCCGTACGCCAACGTGGCCTTTGACAATGACAGACATGGGATGGCAGGGAATGGAATGATACAGCAGGCAGATCTTTGTTTGCTGCCGGAATGCGATGGGTCACTGGAGAGGAGGTGGGTGGGGATTAGGCGGAAGGAGGATGTGGCGTCGAGTTTGGTGGTTGGTTGACGGAGGAACAGGCCGACGACGACGACGTGTTCTGTCGACGATGACATCCTCGACATTCTCCATACAACGCTCTTCATAAAATCGAGCTCGACATCCTCCACATTTCTTTTATTATGTTCAAAATCGCGATGCCACGCCATAAATCCCACGACCTGCCAAAGACTGCCTCGCTTTAACTCTATTCTTGACCACCGTGTCCCACCAATCAACTTCGAGCCTATCCTCCCTCTCCCTCGCTCTCTCTTCACCTTTCCATCTTGTTTATTCTGCTCCAGACTGCCCCCTGTGTCCTGTCAGTGTCGTGATGGTCATTTTTTTCTACCCATCCTTCTTTCCTTCCATCTTTTCACGGCAGGGCGAGTTACTTACTGTTCGCGCCCTGACCACATCCTCAAAATACCGCGTCTCGCGCTGTACCTCTACGTGCCATGTCATATCGTGCAACGTGGCAGCAGTTCGGCCGCGTTCTTGAACCAAAAACGCCAGCCCATCTACATACGCTTCCAGTCGACGCCTAAATTTTTTTCATGGGTGGCGCCGCGTCCAAGGACAATGTGGAGGTTCGCTGTTGGTTCTCTGTCTGAGGCGTTGCAGCTCTTACGCAAAAATGCATTCGACGTCCATCCTTTCTGAGGGTGACCAGTGCAAATAGTGCAGGAAGAGCGAGAATACTACATACAGGGAGAAAAAGGTAACCCGTAAAACTGGAGGCACGCCGAAACGCTATTCCCGCCCTGGCCACATCCTCAAAATACCCCTGGTCTCGCACTGTGCCGCGTCTGCCATGTATCATGTGCCGCATTCTCAAACCAAAAATCCCACCCTATCCCATCTGCTTACGCTAACTTCGGTGGACGCATAAAGATTTTCATGGGAGGCGCCATGTCCAACTTGAAGTACAAGTGGTTCTTCGCTGTCTGATTAATACAGGAGTGTCGGCTCTTACGCAAAAATGCATTCGAAGCAGCGGCACTGGCGGGGCCGGAGGGGGTATATAAGAGGGTATGATATGGGGTGGTTCGATATCCTCTTGGTGCTTGCATTTCGACCAAGCTTTGGGATATTCAACAGGAAAAAGTTGAGCAGATATGTCTTCTTTCATGGCCCTCTTTGCGACACTTGCTATTCTTCCCGTACGTTTGTCTCTCTCTAGCTCTCTTGATGCGTCACGCACGCGTCGGGGACGCGATTCGTGCTTTGGAAATACCATGTACTCACCTTTGTCTCCCTGTAGGCGATTTTCGCGCTCCCATCCTCGTCCGTCCAACTGTCAAGGAGACAAAACGGGACCGACCCCAATGGTGCCCTCGCTGGGTGGACCTTTGTCGGTTGCTTCTCGTGAGTGCAAAGCTCTTAGCCTCTCCCTTTCCATCCTTGGACGTCGCTTGGCATTTTATCATGCGCTTGCTTCTATGTATCCAACTCCCACCCTCCATACCCACCGTTGGTTTTGTCGTCCCTTTCAAATGTCTACCCATCTACGCACGTCGTTCATGCTTCCATCCTTCGCTTTCTTTTCCGTATACAATGCCAACGGTCTCCCCGTGCCGTACCTCGATACGGCTCTATCCCACCCTACGTGCCCTCTTTCTCTCCAATCCAACCAACCATCCCTAGTCTAATTCACCTCTTCCATCTCTATCTTGTCCATCTGTCCCCTCTCTCAGCCCTACTAACACCTTCCTCCTCGTGTAGCGACAATAACCCCGCTTCGCGCACCCTACTCGAAGCGACCGTCGTCAACGCTAATATGACCCCCTCGCTCTGTACCTCCTTCTGCTCCGGCACAGACTTCCCGTCTCCGTTCAACTTTGCGGGGACGGAGTTTACTTCCGAGTGCTGTATGTCTTTCGTTCCATTCTTCCCTTCAAGTTCTCTTTCTCTAACACGTTCGTACCTTGCCCCTTATCACAGTCTGTGACTTCAACATCCAAGGGACCGCCACCCAGCTCGCCGACGACGCCTGCGACTTCCCCTGCGGCGGTGACGACACCCTCACCTGTGGTGGTGCTGGCGCGGTTAGCATTTTCCAGAACTTGAACGAGGGCGTGGGTCCGGTGCCTACGAATAAAGCCCAGGTGGGGACATGGGTGTTTGATGGGTGTTTCACGTGAGTCATAATCTTGTGTAGTTTTGTGAACGACGAACGTGACTGACGCATACGCTTGGACAGTGATGCTATCGACGGGAATGGCCGTACCCTGCTTGAGAGGTTTGACATCGCTGCGGGTGTGACCATCGAGAGCTGCACGGCGCAGTGCGAGGCTACTGGCTTTAATATCACCGGGTTGGAGTTTGGCCAGGAGTGCTGTCAGTGTTTTTTTTCCTTCTTTTGTCCCATGACTAACGCTCCCTCACGAACAGGGTGCGGATCCTCCTTCCTCGTCGCCAACACCACCGCCCCCCTCACCGACTGCTCGCGCGCGTGCGAGGCGGACCATACGGAGCTGTGCGGTGCGTCCAGCAGGCTCTCGGTCTATCTCAACGAGCCGGTGGTCGTGCCCCCAACGACCGTGGCGCCTACCACCGTTAAGCCTACGACGGTGGTGCCTACCACTGTTAAGCCTACGACGGTGCCTACTACTGTCGTACCGACGACGGTGGTGCCTACCACCGTTAAGCCTACGACGGTGGTGCCTACTACTGTCGTACCGACGACGGTGAAGCCGACTACCACTGTCGCACCGACGACTGTGAAGCCAACAACGACGGTGCCCACTACCACTAAGGCTGCGTGAGTGTGTGCGCTTGACCGTTTTTCTTCCTTTTGGGCGGTCGGGGAAAAAATAGCAGTGGTGGTGGTGTTAGTGCTCAGAGCGTTTGCGATGCGATCGATACCCGTGCAGCGCGAGGATTTTTTTTTGGTATTTGGTTTTTTGGTACGGGTCTTTCAAGGGGTAGTTACATAAAACGGTTGTACACATCGTGTACTCGTACAGAATACTAGTATGTTTGTGTCTTATCTTGTGTTTATTTTATTTCATCAGCATACCTGTCATTTCCTAATTTCAACTTCCCGGAATAAGCTTCAAGCTAATTGTCGCAAAAGTTCCTTTTCGTCCAAAGAATCTGGGATTTGGAATTAACGCTTCAGGCCAGCATATAAACGCGCGAATATGATTAACCTGGTACAGCATATACTAATTCTACATCTAACTGGAATAGATTCTCGAGAAGGGAGGCGAATATGCGTATTTGATTAAATAGAAGATAGAACAAACGTCGTTGGACCCCGTGCTCGAAGTCGTCACGGTCTGCAATATTATCCTTAAGTTTGACCGCGAATAGCTAGGAAAAGGAAGAAGACGTACTGGACGCGCCCCCAGCTCGCAAACGTACGATTGTTGTGATTGAAGATGGACAATTCGCCACCGATGAAATTCCCGCTACCCATGCTGAGTATCGCCCCCTAGGGCGATGGAGGCTGGTAGAAGGATGCACCCTCGTAATAGTCTGGAGACATGCCTATTACTACCTGGGATGCGTCGTGCGAGAGAGGCCCCGATCCACAGGAAGAGAGATTGCCGAGACGTGGAGGATAAAGTGCACTCATTTGCGGCATGGTAACATTTGGGAATGTAGCCCTTTTGCCGCCTGCTTGAGCGCCATACATGGCTGCCATACGTAGCTTACCGCTGTCCATCAAATGTTCCGAAATCTCGCCTTGTTTCCTCAATACCTGCGACAGAAGGTCATTTATAACTAGCCGAGATGAGACCTTGGCCGGTTATTCTGTTAATTCACGCAACGCGGAAAGGATTCAGGTAGACAAGCATACCTCGAACTTTGTAATGCAAGCGGCCAACCGCTGGCGATATCCTTGAATCTTTCCTGCTTCGCTTACGCTGAATAAAATTTGGAGGAACCAATTGCGAGACACTTGAACCTCGACAAAATGTTGAATCGAGTCCAAGGTTCTATGACATTGTGAGTATCCTCCCGCTTGAGGCGAGACGAGCTCTTACAACACAAGATCGTCCATGACATCTGCCAACTCTGAAGGCGGCCAACGGTCTTTGTTGGAGGAGACTTGATACGACTTCCAGAAAGCGGCTATGAGAAAAGCTGCGTCTTCAGCCAATTGACGAAATCCTGCTTTGTCGCCTTTGGCCGCCTGCACAGACGTATCAGCATGTCGAGTGGATACCCAAACTATCCAGATAAATATTTTACTGCGTTTCACAGACCTGGATCGCCACGATAATCTGCAATGTTGCCCCAGCCCCTTGTCTTATATATGGCACTGGCGCAACATTTGCGGCTTCGTGAACAAGGGTGAGGAGCACGACTCCACCTAGAAGTGATGCATCCCTCCAGTTAGTCGTTTGAGTCTTCTTTTCTTTTGTCGCCATCGTTGTCGATTTAGGTGCCATTGTGTGAGCGGTAGAAGGGAAAAGATGTTGGTCACGATTAAGCAATCAACCTAAAGCCTCTCTTCACTGGAAAGCAGTTAACCGATAGAAAGGGCGTTGCGTTGACGTTGCGCTTTCGTTATAAACTTGCTGACAATTTTCGAGAACGGCTGGAACTTATGACTTGAACTCGGAGCCGATACATCTGATCCCACGGAGGTTGGGTTGGTAAGAGGTAACAGGCAAGCTGGAGAGCGGTCGACGAATTGAGAGCAAGAGGGGCGGAAAGACGACTGAAAATCGAATCGCAAGTGACAGTGGTGGCCCCTCGAGCAAAAGATATAGGATTTGCGTTATTTCGTGTAACCCTTAGGATACGTGTGCATATGTAGTGTTGTCCCCGTAGTGAGGTGAGGCGAGGCGGAGTGACATCTCGAGTCACCACGACTTGTTCGAAGTGACTCGAGGTGTACATGTACCTCGCGAGGTTACACGAGGTCGGTGATTGCCGCCGGTATTTTTCCGTCCACCAAATTTGATGTAACTGATAAGCGATCGATTAAACATAGACGGTAGATTAGAACGCTGTACAGTAAATTAGAGGAATCTAGGAAAGTAGGATAATAGAGGAAGTGAATTAAGAGGAGTCCCTTGCATTTTGAATAAGCTGGTCAAGTTCAGCAAATTATTGTTATTCCCAGGCCCTGGACCAAGCTCTCGAACGAGAGGCGAAAGGAGAATCCTGCAGGTTCTCGCGCGTCCGATCCAACCAAACTCGAAAGGACCCAACGCTCCTTGTTACAATCCATCTCTCGGACAGTGCTCGCGGAATGTCTGCCTATCAAACTCTTCCGTCCCATTTTCATGTTGGCATCGAGACTCAGATAGATAAACTGATACAAATCAAGAAATGGAGACAGAAGCGGATGATGCGGCGTGTGGGACGACACTGAAGACGCGCGCTAAGATTCAGTTTCGTCTTTGAGGTGGACATGCGACGAGAGTGTCCAAGTAGCAGGATGCCAAGTACTGCCCACGCAGGGCTCCAATGCGTTCCAGGATGGATGGTGGCTATCCGTATGGGACATACCACAAGTTCAAGATGCGACTAGGGTAATAGACTGAAGCGGCGGCAGCGCTGTGGCAGGCAGTTACAGTGATAGTCATAAGCTTGGAAGATCAGAGGCTCTAGACTGGTGACCAGCCGGAGAATGAGTTGAACAGGGGGTTGTATCGAGGCTCGAGCTTCATACAACGAACGGTTACCGGTCTACAGAGGCTCAATCAAGAGGTTTTTCGGTTGACAGTCTGACGTGGGAATTTGATGGCAGATGCTGTGCCACTGCACGTGATGCCGCATCGCGGTTGGCAATTGGTGGGGACCCGCATTCACTGCAAACGCGGCGGTTTGTTTGTACATGATTGTTTTGAAAGCCCTCCTGCCAGAAATCGGCCCCAAAACGCCGGAACACATTTCTCTCTCAGTTTATCCCGTTCCGGCAAAATGTTGCTCCCAATCTCTTAGCTTTTTGGATGGGTATCGATCCTTTTTGGTAGATTTTGTATATTCTGGGTATCAGATATGGTTTAGGTAGAATTTATGTACTTCTAATCCCTTTTTAAAAAATCCGCCAAAAAGGATGGATAGACCTTCACTCAGAGAGTGCACTGCCGAAGCCTCAGAGCTTTATCTTTTGTTTCCATCGAAATATGTGTTCCTTACGATCTGTCACAACATGGCTGCGAACAGTTGGCGACTTTCCACCCCACTCATGTGATGTCCAAATTGGGATTGTATTATGTAAAGCACTGAAAATTCAAAGTAGCTCGCCAATTTCGCGACCCAGTTCATAATGTTTGTGGCACGGTGCCACAAAATGAGTTGCCCAAGTTGCAAATGCCTGACAATGAAGTCCCTCCAGCTTGAAATGCTCTCTTTTTTGGGTGGAAGGGGCATTTATCACTCTTAATTCTCATGAGGCATAATTTTAATAAATATAGCATTAGAATATATATCTACTAGACTACTACTATGAAAGCTAGTATAAGAAATAGGGTGTGATATTAGCATAAGTAGAGGCAATGATAGAGTGCATCATAGCATGGCAGAACACATCAAATTCATCAGGGCAAGCACATAAGGGCTATATGGGGCAGACGTGGTGCTCACAGCATGGGGAGAGGGAGGGGAGGAGGACGCGGAGGACGCGGAGGATGCGGAGGAGGTGGTGGTGGTGGTGGTTTGAGAGCAAGAAGCCACCGTCACACGCGTTCTTGATTATGGCAAAGCTGATGGCGAGCTGAATGCAACGAACTGATTTGATTCTGAGTATTATATAATACTCTTTCCATTTTGGGACTCACGTGCGTGGGGCGGAAAGTCAAAAACTGCATTGTTCATCACCAATTGTGGGGACCCGCATTCACGGTTCCCTTGATGGCACTGATGGGACTGCACAGCCACCAAGAAAACACGCCGTTGCCTCTTCAGCTGCTTGTACAATGAGCACAGCATACTAATTACATTATGGACAACAAAGGCATTTGTACTGTATGTAAATTGAAAGAAAAAACAGAATCCGGTCTCTTCAACACAAATTTGGGACTTGGGTACGGTTTTATCCAAGTTTTATCGCACCAGGCAGATGTGTCACAAGCGTGACATGGTGCTGTTCGCAGCAGTTTTTGACTTTCCGCCCCACGCACGTGAGTCCCAAAATGGAAAGAGTATTATATAATACTCAGAATCAAATCAGTTCGTTGCATTCAGCTCGCCATCAGCTTTGCCATAATCAAGAACGCGTGTGACGGTGGCTTCTTGCTCTCAAACCACCACCACCACCACCTCCTCCGCATCCTCCGCGTCCTCCGCGTCCTCCTCCCCTCCCTCTCCCCATGCTGTGAGCACCACGTCTGCCCCATATAGCCCTTATGTGCTTGCCCTGATGAATTTGATGTGTTCTGCCATGCTATGATGCACTCTATCATTGCCTCTACTTATGCTAATATCACACCCTATTTCTTATACTAGCTTTCATAGTAGTAGTCTAGTAGATATATATTCTAATGCTATATTTATTAAAATTATGCCTCATGAGAATTAAGAGTGATAAATGCCCCTTCCACCCAAAAAAGAGAGCATTTCAAGCTGGAGGGACTTCATTGTCAGGCATTTGCAACTTGGGCAACTCATTTTGTGGCACCGTGCCACAAACATTATGAACTGGGTCGCGAAATTGGCGAGCTACTGTCATGAAGATATCGGAGATCCCGTTCCGTCTCAATCACAGTCTTTACCGCGCGCTAGTCTTCTCTCAAATATTTGTCTGCCTCTTAGTTTATTGTCCGCCTCCTTTCTTTCTCTCATTCTCTATATAAGGACTCCATATTCTACATAACTACTTGTCGGATCAACTCAGTGTATGGTCCCGTCGTCCGAATTCCATCCCTTTTCCTATTTCGGATACGGTTTCTTACAAGTTTGATCCGACCACCAATCTCTCAAACCTCTGCTCATCGACCAGGCGTCTCCTTTCGCTCCTCGCTCCTCAGACCGAACCACGCCGCCTTTATTTCTTTTGGTGCATCAAGATTTCCCCCGGCTCGCTGCCCTTCGTCATCACCGCTCGCGCTTGTCAACTGCGCTTGAGTATTTCAAACACTCTTCTTTGTCAATGCTCGCCATTCTTTGCCGTCTGCCCTTTTGATTTTTTGTCGCCCTCACTCGAGCTTTCCTTCGTCATTTTGGTCCTTGGTCCCTCGTTCTCATTTAAGGCTTCGAATTTGCATTCACCCATTCGATCCCTGTAACTCCTGGTTCCAACCTCGTTCATCTATGTTCATCACGGCCGACACTGTCAGTCTTCCCCGCGGACCCCGCCAACTCGATTCGTTATTAAATTCCCCGGGTCAAGTTCAATTTCGACAGTCCGCCATCACCACCGCAAGCCTTACAGCTCGCAAACTCCCTTTCCTCTTCGACGTTCATTCTTCCACCCGCTGTATTTTTCCTACGCCGCATCAAGATTTATGTTCATTTCCCCGCTTTTGGCAAAGGCCATAGTCTTGTCAGCCCATTAGCCTTCTGTTCCAACCTCTGTCGGTCGAGGCCATAGTCTTAGCGACACGTTATTCTGTTCTGGGCTCTTGCCTTCGAGGTCAGATGCCATTTGTGCTAGTTATTCCCTGCACAACCTTCCGTCGTCTCCTCTCCCTCGGTTCTAAACGGCCATAGTCGTGCAGACCATTCTTCTTGTTCCTTCCCTTCTCGTCAACTCTTCGACTTGCCTCTTGTTTTTATTCAGGTAGCTCCTGATTTCTTCAAGTTCCATTACTGCTCCGTCACATAGCAGTTTCTACTCCCCCATATGATTTAATATTGTACGGTTTCCTCTCCGACCTTGGTCTCCCTTTTATCTCGATTACTTCATTTTCTCCTTTCAAGTTCCCTTGCCGATATTTTGGGTCTTTCTTCGACGTTTCCATGGGACTTTCGAATTGTCCGGACTCCATAGTATCCCGATCTCATTCATCTAACGATTCGATATCGTTTCTGTCTCTTCTTTCGCACGCTCTCGGTCCATACCCTCGGTTCCACAGGCCGCCAAATTGTATCCTCCAATCTGGCCGAAATTTGTGCCCACCTCCCACACTTCCAATTCCTTTTGTTTATTTTCACCATCATTCAACATTTCTGTTCTCCTGGCTCCAACCTTCGAACACTTTCATGCCGCTTCCATGTCACCTAGAAAGGGGGATAAAGGGATATTATCTGTGATATCCATTCTGCCATTTCTCTTGCAGATCGTCAAGTCATTTATCGGTGTTTCATCTCCCTCGGCATCTTCCACATCCACCTTTCCACATCATCTCTCGTCCTCTCATCCTCTCTTCCCTCAACAACTCTCTTCCTCTGTTAATCCTTTCTCTGAGTTACCAAATCATCTAGATCCAAGTTGTTCACCTGGGCATTTGGTTTGTTTGGCCTCGTTCTCTTGTGTTCGCTCGTTCTTTTGGAATTCTCGCCTTACCTTCCCTTTTCCTTGATCACATGGTGGAGATATTTCAGTCGTGTTGCACAGGATCGCCTTTTCCCTGCCAACTTCAAAACTGTACTCCGCGTTCTGACCTCTTTCTTGCCTTCCCGATTCTCTCTCCTTGAAATTCTCTTCAACCGTTGATTTCCAAATTGTTGGACAAATTCAAGAGCGCCTTTCCATCAAGTCAACCTTCGCGCCAAGTTTCTTCATTCTAGGCATGATCCGGACGCGCTCGAACATTTGTTCTCATTCAATGCAATTTTTCCTGGCTTTCAATTCACCTCCTGTGTTCGTTTACTGCCACGGATAATACCCCGGGTCTTCTTTTCACCTTCCTTTACCCCTTATCTCGCTTTTTCCACATCTCCTTAATGCTCACTCCTTTCCTCAAAATTTTTTTCTCGCCACTTCCATTCCACCTGCACTCTCCACTTTGCCATTGCTTTGTCCTAAAGTTGGGGGTAATAGGACCTGTTCAGTGTTCGGCATTCAGGTTATCACATCCCGAACCCGGCCTGGATGACAACCCTGTGCAACTATGGTCGTCCTCACGATCCACACCGAACTCAGATCCTACCCTGACTATTATGACCGTTGTCGGCTTCACGTGCCTTTCTTCGAAGTTGACGCCTCTGAAAACTCTGGAGCATTCCTTCCTCAAAATTTCCAACCACCCTCTACTATATTCTCGAACCACCTTTCATTGAAATGCTTCTCACCCGAACCCTCCTCGTTTCTACTTCACCATCATTCCTCCTCGTGAAATTCATTCACTCACCAACATTCCTTTAATTCAAAACCCACCCTCATTTATTTTCCTCATCCTTTATTCTTTTCCAGCTCCTCCCATCTTGCCGTCCACTCCACCCCACCTCCATCTCCGAGTCTCTGCTCTGCTTCGTCCTTAAGAAGGGGGTAATGTCATGAAGATATCGGAGATCCCGTTCCGTCTCAATCACAGTCTTTACCGCGTGCTAGTCTTCTCTCAAATATTTGTCTGCCTCTTAGTTTATTGTCCGCCTCCTTTTTTTCTCTCATTCTCTATATAAGGACTCCATATTCTACATAACTACTTGTCGGATCAACTCAGTGTATGGTCCCGTCGTCCGAATTCCATCCCTTTTCCTATTTCGGATACGGTTTCTTACAGCTACTTTGAATTTTCAGTGCTTTACATAATACAATCCCAATTTGGACATCACGTGAGTGGGGCGGAAAGTCGCCAACTCAACAATGCTCGGTAAGTGTGATGACCAGTCACACATGGCGTCACTGCATGTCACAGCCATTTTCTTGAGACATCGCGTTTGTGCCCTCCACATCACCAATATGTGGGATTTCTTGTCGTGTATTTAATAATAAGAAGTGTTTTCATGAGCCTACATGATCCATTTTTTGAGAAATGTATTATCTATCCCCAAAATGCGAAATCAGGCTGAATTGCCTGCCAAATATGGGCCTCCAGAGTGTATGAAAATATCTCCTCAACCACAACACTTATGAACATGGTTGGTAGATGTATTTTGCTTAGAATCGAAATTCAAGTCGACTGACATGATCCTTTTTTTTTATTAGTGGCCCCCGTTCCGAGATAGACCCATAAAACAGGTACTTTGAGGTGGTTAGGGGCCATAAATAAAAATTCTGATCATGTCAGGTCGAAGCCACATTAGAATAAAACATTTCTCTCCTGCAAAGCTAGTCCATAATCTCCTCCGTTGCAAAGTTATAGTTTGCGCACTGTTGCCTGCGAAATAGGGCAGAGCACAGCCACTGATCCGGCGCCAAAATGACGGATGGGCGGCTCTTGGTATCTACAGGGTACCCGCATGCCTCGCGATGAGTACTCAGGTGTACCCAGGTCAAATTATTTTGATTTCTCTGTCCACCATTACCCCTAACTGAGAAATATCTTAATCTGGGGTATTTTCTTCCTTAATTTCGCATTTTTCACTCAAAAAATGCATCCCACACAGCCCAGTATGAGAATACCTCACACTTTGCAATATAAATCTCATGAATTCCATATAGACTCGATTATGGACTATATTTTGTTGTTTCGCAAGGCACGCAGGTACCCTGTAGATACCAAGAGCCGCCCATCCGTCATTTTGGCGCCGGATCAGTGGCTGTGCTCTGCCCTATTTCGCAGGCAACAGTGCGCAAACTATAACTTTGCAACGGAGGAGATTATGGACTAGCTTTGCAGGAGAGAAATGTTTTATTCTAATGTGGCTTCGACCTGACATGATCAGAATTTTTATTTATGGCCCCTAACCACCTCAAAGTACCTATTTTATGGGTCTATCTCGGAACGGGGGCCACTAATAAAAAAAAGGATCATGTCAGTCGACTTGAATTTCGATTCTAAGCAAAATACATCTACCAACCATGTTCATAAGTGTTGTGGTTGAGGAGATATTTTCATACACTCTGGAGGCCCATATTTGGCAGGCAATTCAGCCTGATTTCGCATTTTGGGGATAGATAATACATTTCTCAAAAAATGGATCATGTAGGCTCATGAAAACACTTCTTATTATTAAATACACGACAAGAAATCCCACATATTGGTGATGTGGAGGGCACAAACGCGATGTCTCAAGAAAATGGCTGTGACATGCAGTGACGCCATGTGTGACTGGTCATCACGCTTACCGAGCATTGTTCACCACCATTGTCATTGACAATCAACGTCGTATGTGTCATTGCTCCACATTGGGAAGACTCAACTTCCTGAATTCGGCCACGGTTTTTTAGATTCCCAAGCTTTCTTACATCGCTATCTTTTAACTGGGGTAGGATCTTTCACACTATCATAGCTCATGGCTGCAGCGGGGGAAATTTTGAGACATCATATCCGACAGGCTTGATTCCAAGTGCACATAGCTCTGTTGCTAGGACTTCGTTGCTGTAAATAAGTGTGTATATGTTAATAAAATTTAATAGGGCGTAAGCTAAAACAGGGAGACAACGCACATTTTGGATACGCCAGTGTGGCGTTGTTGTTATTTTTCACCGTGAGCGAGCTGAGTAATTTATTGTTGTTCCCAAGGCGTACAATTGAACTGGACCCATGTAACGCATCGGTCCCTCCCTCTGACTGGCGTGGGGGTACCACAGGCGTCTAACGCGGAATCGGTAGCTCAAACAATCGCGATTAAACTTGTAGAATTTATGTACTTACTTCAGCGATGGCGGACGCGAGTTTTGTGAACTGTGCCAGATAGGTTTCAGTGGTGTACGTCGTTGGTCTTCCCACATTTGCCTCAGCGCAGTCCGATGCGATGGCATCCAATGCTCTGGTTACACTTCAGTTACCGCATTTTCTTGCTCATAAATATGCCCACCGTTTCACACTGATAATTATACTCTGTACTTCTGAAGTCTGCCAAATAGGTTTGTCCGGCTGTACGAAGTATTTCAGCCAAATAATGGCAAGTAGAGCGCCGCCTTCGTCAACCAGTCTTTTGAAACCGCCCTTGTTCTCCTGTAGCGATAAATTAATTAGCGATTTCACTTGACGCGGTAATTCGTACTTTAGATATAATACAGACACACCTGCGAATCTCCGAAAAGCTTCAATATCTGCTGAGCCGCATCCTTAAGCGGTTGGCTAGGAGAATATTCTACAATAGCTTGAGCGACCTGAACGGCATCCATTTCACCTTGGCCAAAGTTCGTAGGGTAGGTGGCTGCGCCGCCGTCGTTCGCCATACCGGAGGAGATTAGAAAGGATGGTCTGTTGCTGATCAATGCAAGATCGATAACAAACCATTTTAGACCCCTCCTTTACTCCTTCTCTCGAGACTTCCCCACATACTTTCTAGTATCTAGGACGTGATATTTTAAGATCTCATAGATTAGATTCATCCCTGTAAACTAAGCAAGTTCCAAGTGCAATTTTGGTATCACGCACCGGATTCATCTTTGGAAGAGGAGTCACTGAAACGCTGTGTGCTTTGTTTTCGAGACAGCTGAGCTTTGAACAGTACTCTATGGTGAGTAGATGACGATAAACGCGCTACCTCTGCTACTTCCTCAATGCGTTCATGAAGTTAAATACTGTACTTTGAATTGAATGGTTGCTGCTGCTAGTTAAGTTATACGTATCAATCTGAGAGCGATATATATCTCCCATAGATGGGCTCGTCATTTTCGCCAATATCTGGCCAAATGGGTATATAATTACCCAAGCCCTGATGTCTTTTACTGCTCCCTCAAAGTGACGTGAGGCCTCTTATGTAAAGTTAAAGTTCAGATGGCCACGCTCCAGATAGCCGGGTTCACTGACCTTTTCTCGCACCTCTGCCATTCCCGTCTATCTTTGCGCAGTCCTTGCTACCGTGGTCATCGGAGGGGTATATTGAGTCTCAAACCCTCGATTTAACTCCATGTGAATACTTGATCGGCATGTCGTTTGTTTGACTAATTACGGAATAAAAACTCAGACACGTTGCGCATCGTGTCAATGGTTCTTTTCGCTCACACTCATCACTGGCAAACTCTGGATCAGTGAATAGAAAATGTATAATTGAGAGCAAGACCACCCACAGCCGTATTCAGAATTGTGGTTATTGGCGATATGCATATTCCCGGAGATGACGTTGTTATTACCTATGCTGATAAATGGCGCGGGGTGACTGGAGAGGGAACGTTGCCCGTAGCGGGTGAGATACGCGCCTGTCATTTGAGACAGAGGAAGTGACCCAGGGTAAATCGGGTATTGGAGCCAATAGGGAACATGAATCGCCTCTAAACTCTGTGGTTGAGCGCTCTGAGGGGACGCAGGTCCTGTAAGGATGGATTCAGGCGCTAAGACTTGCTCTCCTTCCTTCTCGCCCACTGGTGCCGTGTAGATCGTCGACAGTTGGTTTATCCCTGTCGTCAAGTTCACACGTGGCCTAAGTTGCTCCGCAATTTGATCTTGTTTCTTTAATATCTGGGATAGAACATCGTTGATGACGAGGTGGGATGATACCTTGATACTCTTATGAGCCTAAACAGGTAGAAGTTATGCTCCGACTTACATACCTCGAATTTCGAAATGCAAGTCCCTAATCTCTCGCGATACTCTTCAATCTTCCCCACGTCCGACACGCTGAATAGGATGCGAATAACCTTGCTCCTTGACGCTTGTGCCTGTACAAATTCATGTATGGCCTTCACAGTTCTATTATATGAATACAGATGAGTAGCTATCGATGTTGTGTACCGATTACTCACTGTTCAAGGTCCTCAAGAGCATCCTTCATCTCCGGACGCGGCCAACATTCTTCATCAGAAGATGACCTATAAGAACGCCAGATGACAGCGATGAACGCAGCTGTATCGTCTGCCAATCGCTGAAATCTAACTTTATTGGCTTTGACTGCCTAGAGGACTTGATGACATACTAACCGTCGACCTCAGATTATGAAACAATACATACCTGCACCATTACAAGAATGCGCAACGTCGCTCCAGCCGCTTGTGCCAGGAATGGCAGTTGGGTAGCATCTGCAGCGCCTCGAACAAACCCAAGGACAAGAGCTGCACCTTCAATACTAGCGTCTTGCCAATCCACCCCGCGAGGTTCTATCCCATTGACGTGTTTCTTGGATTTATTCGTTGACTTGGACCCCATATTTGCAGGGGGGAAAGGCTATCAAGGAGGAACCCAGGTTTGGGGTGCTTCTTGGTACTGGCTTAGGTTGTCATCGTCGGAAACCGGGTATGTACAGTATGCGAGGGTCCATGAGACGCATAACTCCGTCTGATTAAATCCTTGCATGGGCCTATGTACTGCAACACAGCAACCTGAGAAGTTCTATCAGAAAGGTTGGCACTGCGTTACTTATAACCTTACAAACCTGAAGGGAAGTCGGGAACGGGACGGGGAACATGCCGAGAGGAGAAACCCCGAGGGACGGCTAAATGATGAGCAAGCCATCTTGGAGAAATCCAGGCTCCTATCATAGAACGATGCACGCTCGTCTCGCTCGCAGGAGCTTCATCCTAGTAGGGAACAGTTATCTTATCATTTTGAGACTTACTTTGAGATGTGAATGTACTTTTTTTTTTGGTAGTACTAGTAAAATACATGTACATACAAAGGCTCTTAATTTGAACGTGACGAAATGGGTGCCTGGTTACCGAGATCACCGAATCCAAAGTTTGCCAGCCGCTCTCCCGAGTTGGAGCCCTTAGAGGAGTTTGCATTTGTTTACATTTTGGATACGATAAGATAACTCCTACGAGCGAGACGGGCGTGCTGGTTCTAGAAGCCTTGGAGAAATCTGAAGAAATTGAATAAACAAATTATTGTTGGCTTCAAGTTGGCTTGTAGTATTTTTCCCGGGGGGAGAGCCGCGGTGCGTCGAAAGGAATGCCTACGACTACCAGATCTATCAATAGGCCGTAATGAATACATTTTCGAGGGTGGTCGTCGCCGGTCCAATCAAGGTCCAATCTGACGCAATCTACCTTACAAACATATTTCTGTACTGATCCTAGAAGTCTGAAGACCGACTCCAAGACTCAAAAAAATTCTGTCTACATTTCTCATGGCACTCCGTAAACCAACTCCGTGGTCCAGCTCATCGTAACCCACCACGAAGATCTCGCGAATGAAAAAAAGTAAGATGGACATTCTAAGACCGAGATTCAAAGAAAGTAGGACTTACGATTAGGGTAGGTACTTAATGTTGTTGTTGTTCGATATGTCCACTGGCCCACCGATTTCATTGTCATCTCCCATTCTGAGGACTTCTCCAGATCCAAACTGTTCAAAGCTGGACGAGTTGAAGAGGATTTCCCCGTACGCTGCGACCGGCTGCATAGGGAAGGCGTACGGGATATCAGATGGGAGAATTGGCGGATTTCTAGATTCCGTCACCTGGGTCACTGTTACAGCTTTCTCCTAAAGCGTTCAGTGAGTTTTGAAATATTTGTGGATGAGAACTAGAAGAGACGTACAAGGTATGCCGATAAATTGGTCGACAGTCGCTCGACATCTTCTCGATATTTCTTGACCTTGTTGAGGTCGGCGAGGCTGTGAAAGCGAGGTGCCATCGAAACGCCTGCCTTGTCCTCGATTAAGTCGCTTGCCATGGCCATCACGGTTCTGTTAAAATATGAATAGCTACAACGGCCTCCTCAGAAAGAAGTGCCTACGTTTCCATGTTCATAATCACGCCCTTGAGCGCTGGAGGTGGCCAGATTCCCCGGTCTGGAGATTCCTGATACAAGCCCCAGAGTCTGGATATAAGATGGCCGGTCTCGTGAATGAGTTTCTCGTTGTTGCCTTTGATCTTTGCGACCTAAAGAGATGCATCACCGGTCCAAAGACTCTCTGTATCGTATTCTGCTTGAATGCTTACCTGAAAGACACTGACTATTCTCAGTAATGTCTTCGACGTCTGCCGTAGGGGCTGATATTGAGCGTTTGCAGCAGCTTTGACAGCAGTTAGGTGACTGGGTTCGTCTGGGCGTGAGTTGCTAGGCCCAGCTGCTTGCTCCGTTTCGGTGACCCCTTGGGCAGTGGTAGCCATTTAGCAGAAGTTGGAAGAGATACTGGTGGCCTGAGGGACTGTCATATTAAATTTATACGGTACTGAGATGGTCTAAGAACCCTTACAACGACTCGCGGGTACCACGAGAAACACAGCTCGTTACACGCCATCTGCCCGCCATTTTACCCTTTATGGAAAATACAAGTAGGATCGATATTAATTCGAGCTTTTGCCATTTAAGGATGGAACATTTCTCCCTGTCCAATTCCGTAACGGGCACATCCCTGAGCCAGAATACCGATGTTCGCGTAGTCCTTGGCTGCCTGGCGTACATCTCACGTCATTTCTCACTCCATATATCTAACCCGTGGCCCTGCTCTGGGCGCCTCGAGTGGTTTGCGGCTAGCTTAGCAGGTAATTTGACGTGCTCCTATACAGTTGTCATGAGCTTTCAGATTGGTCTGCGAGTATGAATATGAACCAATTGTTCACCGTCTATTTAAATATCGATGATACATGACTTCAGCAAGATCGAAGAATTCAATACAAATGTCTGACTGAATCCAATGTGCTATGTCAAAACGCACACACAACTGCACTCCAACTTGGAGCACGGGCGCTTCGTTAGCGGGACAGATATACCTGTAAGTGGAATTCCTCTATGTTCCCTTTCCTGCTACGGATCCCGGGAAATGTGTTTAGCAGCTTACATCTTCCTTCTATGTCCTCGTGTTCCTCCGCGTGGTGGATCGATCATCGATAGTTCCCAGCAGTCATTTCACAGCTCACATCATGCAAACCTGCGCATTTATATGAGCAGATGCCCAGATCCGACCCTTTCTAAGGATCTTTCTCTTATCATTGCTGTGCTCAAATAATCGACAGGATATCCTGGTAATTCAACGATGGGTACGGATATACTTAATGTTGATACGCCAGAATGTGGGGCGCTGGCTACTAATTTTGAGGACTCGCAGTATACATCACGCGCACCCTGTTACGACACCAAGGAGAACCTTCTGATACCCAATGTTACCCGTAGAGAGGATCTAAAATGGGAAAAATATAGCGTTAAGAAAAAAAATGAAAGAAAAAAGCAACTTACAGTGGATTTCTTGGATTTGATTATTGCTATCAGAAATGCTAATATTTCCACTCAGGGAATTGTTATTCCCAATGTTGAGGAACGTTCCAGAATTACGAGGACCGACAACGGGAGGGTGGTAAAGATAATCAGTATAGAGATTTTGCCGAAGCCGCGATGCAGTGAAAGCGTCCGAAGACTCGGACGAAGGGGTCATGTGCTGACAGGCCGAAGCCTTCGAATATTGTGGTTGTCGTGAACTCTGTTTCAGCGTAGTTTGTTGTGCCGCCGAGCTGGCATGAGAGGTAATGTTGCCTTGCGGTTCGCGGATGCTCGTCTAGTGAGCTTCTTAGAATTTTGGTTATACTATACATTTGTGAGGAGGACGTACTTTGTTGGCGAAATAGGCCATCTCCCTAAGTTTATACCTGTTAGCTGCAGATCTCACATCCACGCTGCCTTCCTGCTGCACATCTGTCGCCTGCCAGCGTTTCATTTTGGGATTCTGGGGTCGGTATTCCGTGTCCATCTCATCTCCAAGCAGGTTGTCGTCGCATCCGGCTCCTTTCTGTGCTGAACGGAGGCGTCCAAGCTGCATTGCAGAATCTTCGTGCTCACTGTCTTTGGCCGGGACGTTAATGATACTGAAGTCAGATGGCATTTTGTTATTCTCCTGAGTCTCTTCAATCAGCACGTTTGACTATAATTTTACGGGAAATGCAACTTACTTGAAGTGTGGAAATAATGGCGTGCAACCTATGACGGTAATTTTTGATCCTCCTAGATTCCGCCATGGTCCGAAATATGCCACCTGCTGTCTTGGCAGATAACTTTTCATCGACGAAGAGTCGCACATCGTCTACTGTTCTGGAAGCAAAGCCGGGTTGACAACATTAAATCCACTTGAAATTCGAGGACTTACAACGACAGATCCTCTGCAATATGCATAAGTTCTGGAGAAGGCCAGGCCTCGAGACGAGACGACGTCTGAGAAGAGTACCAGAGTGTGGCAACGACTCTACTCGCGTCGTCCGCTAGATGTTGAAAGTCACAGGAGTTCCTGCCTTTCACTGCCTACAGAGCAATATCAGTGTCTTGACAAGATCTCGATTCGTGTTTGCCGTATTGCGCCTTAGACCGTACTTCAGCACCAGTTCCAATTTCCAAAGTCGTGGAAGCGAGCTTCTTCACATATACCGGTAGAGATGCATCCGGGCCTCGTTGGACAAGATATCGGACAATAGCGCGACCCTCGGCTGCAGGAACCGCAAGATCGAACTTTGTTGATTTGGAGTGACCCCCTGCAAGTTTTTTGGTTAGAGGTTTCATTTCGGGAGGGGAAAGGATTCATACTAGTCCGTCGGTGTGAACGATACAAGGTGGGCTAATATGGGGACTGGGACGAACTGGACTGGTTTAGATGTGACCGAATACAAGATCAGTAAGCTTGACAGCAAAAGTGGCTACTACCGAAAAAGGTAATCGCCTGATCGGAACAGATCCGAATTATCCGATGACTATGAGTAAGCGTCGCCCTCCAAGTTACTTAGCTTAAAGCACGCTCTTATTCCTTGTACAGTGATTAGAAAAAGATGGCTGTAAAGTATTGTAGCTACTATGTTTAATTACAATTAATCTTGTATATGAAGCAATTATCGTTTTCTGGACAACGCGTCGACAAGGAAGCGTAAGGATGATTGAAATTTGACAGCCAAGAGAATTTCAAGTTCTCGTTCACACCTTCATCACGTCTGCGTGTTCCCTTTCTTCCCATTCCTCCCAACTTCATTCATAGGTGCAAGGTATGATATATGAAGGAGGGCCATTTCGACATAGATGTGTCGGAGTTAACCATTCGTTAATTTTGATGACAAATCCTCAGATTATGCTCTGCACAGTAAAGTATACAGAGAAACGACGGAGTTAAAAAAAACAAGATCGTGAATTAGAAAAAGTGAACGAGACCGCATCAGCTCCCAATCAGTTCCCTCCTCATGAAACTGTTGGTCCAAGCGTGCGGGGCTTCATGTTATGCATTACGGCCCCTCCTTTTTTCCATCCAAGCTCCAATGTCTTTTCGCTCGATTCGTCCCCTCACACCCACCCAAAAGTTATCACCGACCGGACAATATCGACAAGGCGAAGATAGAGAGATGCGGTAGAAAAAAAGGCAAGACATCTAGTACAGACGAATGGGTTTGCCCATCGTGGACTTGATGTGCAGGGACTTGATATTTTGCCAGTTCTTCTTGAGGAGCGAGACGAGGAAGTTGATGCCTATACAAATGGAAAATAGTAAGAAACCAGTCAAGAGAATGATGGAATCACCGAGCTACGTACTCAACATGACGTTCCCGAGGACCTGGTCGTCGTTCATCTCAACGTGTCCAACGGCGACACCCAAGCATAGAACCTTCTTTAGCTGGAACTTGATGGTGGAGCGGACTTCGTTGAGCTTGTTGCTAAGATCTTCAGCGTGGGCGACGGGGGTAGGGAATTTTCCAGCTGGAAATGAAAATACCAGTTAACGACAAGTTGTACCGCAATGTAGAAGGGGCGCACCCTTCGAGAGACCGGGTCCAAGGAGACGAGGAATCTGCTTGATGAGGGTTTCAGATGCAAGGAAAGCGTCGTATTTCTTAGCGAGCTTCTTGACGAGCTTCTTGTTCTTGTTCAGCCTCAGTTACCAGAAGCATGTCAGTAAACCTGACCCGGAACGGAAGAGAGGTCAAAGATAAGACACACTTCTTCAAATCGTCAACAGACATGTACTCGAGCTCAATTTGCTTGGCACGATCGATGTCAGCAGCATCGGCGAGAATGCAAATAGACATGCGTGGGCGAGGCACGTTGGGGAGCCTAAGTTGTAAGAGAAACCGAGTGAGATGAGTTCGCAACAACGTAGTCAAGTAAAACGCACTTGACAGTGCCAGAGAAACGCTTGTCTCGCTGGGGATCGTAGTTCTTCAAGCCAATTTGCAACTCGATGGTCTCAACGAATTTGCGCTTTTTCTCGCCATTGGCATCGGCGAGGAGTTCCTTGATGGAGCCCCGCACACTTGACACTGAGAGTTTGCTGGAACTGATAGTTTTCACGACGTTTTAGAATGGCGCAACTCTGAGTCGCTAACGGGCGTACCTCATGCTTGAATTTTGAGGAGGAGGTGGTGGTCGCTGTCGATTACCGTGACTATGTGATTAAGTTTTCCGTGACTTGGCCTATCGTGACAGTTGTGGCGCTAGTGCTATACAGTCGTGACAGCGTGACGCTTGACGCTAAGTGTCTCTGATTGTTCGGAAAATGTTTTCAACTACCATGCGTTTTTCTTTGGTTGTTCTCGTTCTCAGCTACGACAATGTTTTCTGCGTCTCCAATCAGGAATCACAGCCTTCGAGGTGTCTTCTTTACCCGTGGATGCTCTCATAACCCGTTGCGTACCAGGTATCCCAGGCAAGCTGATGCGCCAGACCTCGGCATTGGAATCTACCTTTCTCGTCAAGCAGGCATATATTTCCCAAATCCACAGACCAGTAACAAAACCAGATGTAACCACCCACGTTAGGGACTTCTTACGTGAAGTCTAACTTATACTCGTCTCGTTTTCTCTGACATTGCCCGTTTACGCGTACTTAGATGAGTTCATAATTATTTTGATATAGATTGCGGCGCTAAAGTTTAATTCTCGTCGAAGCTCTAAAGGGAACGTCTTATTTTGAAGCTATCGTTGAATTTTGGATGCTCAGCGCTCAGCACTCAATAACCAGGGGTATGCTTAACCGGATCGTACAAATATCACGAATAGCAAGGGCTAAAAATGCAACGCCTTGAGGATACATGTGCAGACTTGAGAGATATTTTCATCATCCTAAACTCAACGTTGGCGAATCTCACGAGGATGACATACTCTACGTCCGTGGAGATTAATTATCGAGCTCGTCGAACAGGTGCCCGAAAAGGATACGGACTGAAATACTTGACACCCGGGGACGACTCCTGGCTTATCTGGAGGTCCGGCAAGGTCGAAGCGCCGAAGAAGCTCTCCCAAGAGGTGTGAATACAAGTACACCACTCAATTGTGGGCTCCTGCGTGCTGAGCAGTGACACCTCATGACAGCGTAGAGAAATGTGTACATTGATGGGGAAGCTTACAACTGTAACAACATTGCAATGTCAAATGAAAAGACTTGAGAATTGGGAATTGAGGGGGGCAATACAAACAATCGGACGGCTGGCCCGCGTTGGACGTGAAAGTTCCCATTGCTCCCATCGCTCGTCTTGAGCGCTTGATCAATATTACCTAAGGATGTTCTTATAACCCTGTGCTACGCCATTTATCTCTGGCCGACGCACCAGACCTTGGGGATGAATCTACCTTTGCGTCAGCAAGGCTTTCATTTCCCTCGTTCGCACTCTTCACACACGGCATATAAATTTAGATTCCTGGTGTTTTAACATGGTTTGTCGGCGCCAAGTCGGCGCAATTCATGATATAGATTACAGTGCGGCGCTAAACTCTCGTCGACAGTCCAAACGGAACGCGTTAAGTACCCATACTCCAAAGCAATCGGGAACTTTGGACGCTCAGTTCTCAACGCCCAGCATACAAGTAAGTATTTAGGTTGATCGTAGAATCACCAATAGCAAGATCCGAAAATGCTGCGCGTCGAGGATCGATGAATTCAAGGTCGACGAATCTCACTGGGAGGGTATACTCTACTTTCATGGAGATTAATCGTCAAGCTTGTCGAAGAGCCGCAGAAAAGGATATGCCCGAAATACTTGACGCTCGTTGGACACTTCTGACTTATCTGGAGGTCGAAGCGCTGGAGAAGCTTTGCTAGAAGGTGTGAATACAAGTACACAACTCAATTGTGCGCTCCTGGATGCTGACACTTCACGACAGCGTGGAAAAATCTTTACACAGATGGGGAAACTTCTAACTGTGATGACAGTGCACTGTCGAGCGAAAACAAAGAACAAGGGGGGAAAGAATGCTGAGAAGCAGAGTCTTCCCACAAAAATGCAGTGTTATGAACTCGAGGTGGTGTCAAGTTCCCATTCGTCAAAATCCTCGTGCATAGAAACGACCTGCGTTCTGCACTTCAATTAGTCTTCATGCCTCGCGCAGACCTCATTGGTAAAGTTATTTAAATCACACCTTTCTTCGATGGATCGCTCACGTCCAATGGCTCCAAAGCGCAATGGAAATCCACCCAACACCCATGCCGAAGACATGGTCGGCAATCCTCAAGGCGCCGCAGAAGGTCACATCACCAACCTTGCGCTCCTTAAGCAGGTAGATAAACCGTCTCGTCTGAAGGCTGCGGCGAAGACAATCTTGGAGATTGTGGAAGGCGCGAAGGTATGAAAAATAGCACTGCAACGTATGACGGCCCTGATTCAACTCCTTGGATCGTTGTTCAGGACAGGGAAGATATCCACCCGTTCGTAGTCGATGTAGCTGACCTCATCGCTGGGATCTGGCGCTCGGACAAGGCCTCTGTGTCGGGGGTCAGGCCTATCATCGTCAAGCTCGAGGAGTGAGGAATTCCTCACAAATAAGATCCGACCGTGAGTCAAGCATTGACATTTTGTTGATAGAGCGTCGAAAGCTATCCAGTCGTTGACGAAGGTCCCCAGAAACAAGTTTCTGAAGAGCAACACGATTCGAAACCCGGATACTTCGACGAAAGCCCTTGAAGACCTAAAGAAGAGTCTGGGCGACGTACGGTCGACATTTGAGGTATGTTCTCGGTCCATTTCGTTTTGTCTGCCAACCTGACAGTGTCTATTTCTCGCAGTTATTGAGCAAGACAACCACGATCACCGAGCAATTGAAAGCTGTAGTCAAGCCGAAAACCCCCTCAAAGGCGCAGGGAAGACAGGAGCCCACCGTGCAGCCGGCAGACAAGAATAAAATGCGTGACTCTACGGCCGAGAAGGCTCAGATGGATGGAAATTTGGGAAACAATGTACGTCCACCGTCACCATGAGCGTGATGACGTCCATCTGCACTAATGTATAGCATTCAAAGCAGGAGGAAGGTTCTCGGACTGGGCGCGTTCAACAGCGAACAGTAGAGGGTGGAAGTGATGCTGGCCACGTTGATGTCGGCGAGACAAAGGTTGAGCACGTTTCGCAAACCCAAGCCGCAGAGCAGGTAGCAGCACCAACGGTCCAGGAACATCCTATATTGCCCAGTGTAGCTTTGGCCAGGATGTTGTCTCAATTCACACTCGCGCAGGCGAATGAAAGCCCCAAACAACCACAACCTCAGCCGTCGATGGAGGGCCAGGTAACGAGTACATTTGAGACTCCATTGCAACATAGCCCCGCGACACCAAGCGCAATACCAAGAAGCTCACAGTCCCTGCCCGCAAATGAGGAGTCGGCGCCCCTTCAGCACGGCTATCCCATAGGACCTTCCGTTGCCCAGCAGCATTCAGCGCTCGCAGGACAATTCCCACTCCAAGGTGGAAATCCTATGCATCCCTTTCCATCCCACATAATGCCCTTTCCTCATAACCTCTACCCACGCCCTCAGGGTACAGCAATACTCCGCATGGGCGACAGAAATGTCATCCGCGGTGCCGTGAACATAAAGGATAACGGCAACAGACACTGTAAGTCCTATCGTTCCTTGACTCTTTTTTGGAGCTCAACTATTCTTCAAGTCGGCGGCCAAACGTGATGACGCGTGTTCCAGGGTGGCTTTCTTCTCTACATTGTAAAACTCGGTAGTCCGTTCCTTCGTGTAAGTTTTAATCCTCGAAATGAGTCTCGAGGGAGAAATATAACGCAAATCGATTGCAATATGATCGTGACCTAACGAATGTGGGCCGCTCTACGCAGGTTGCGGAAAGGATACCGAGGAAATGCTGGTCTTTGGCTACAGAAGTTTCGAAAGTATGCTACCTTAGATAGAAATAAGAGAATGTGAGACCAGCCTGGATAGACTTATCAGCCAAGTTGTGGGCGTTGTCTCCGAGTCAGGGACATAATTTACCGGATAGATAGATAGATTTGAGATCAAGGAGCCATTGCCTATCATAAATCAGTTCAGGAGGAAGACGGCCTGGACGATCCAAATTAATGACGGCTTGTGTAGAGATCGCATAAGGAGCGGTCTTACCCAGCGCCCAGATTATTAACGTTACCGTTCCCCTTTATTGTGACATTTCCACCGACATAACTGCGGTGCATACAAAGGATTGCTTAAAAATGTTCTCACGGTTGAACCACCACCATCAACGCCCGCGCGCAGGCTCGGAGCCCCCTACTGTGCTGGGCTCCCGCCCTCGCCCACCAGACTCGACGCCGTCTGCATCGGAGGCTGAGGCTGAAGCTGAGGACGAAGCAGAGGAAGTCAGGGTGAGCCTGCATACCAAATCTCCGCATACCAAACGCGTGGTCAAGCGAGGCCGCACCACCAACCATAGCCTCCGCTCGGACACCCCGCCCTCTTCCACACCACCTGGACTGCCTGGAGGCAGCCTACATGCTGAGGCTCTCGCCTCCACGCAGCCTCCGCCTCCTGCGTCGCATGACGTGGCAGGCACCCAACTCGACCGCCTGGAATCTTTACTAGACTCGGTGCTAGCCACACTGACCATAATCCAGGCGAGCTCCACCATGCCTGTCGTGCTCAGCATGCACTCACGCGATGCACTATATGTGCTGAACAAGATGCTCCACCTGGACCAACCCCTGACAGCCACTGCACCTGCTCCTCAGCCTGTTCTTACCCGCTCCGAGGACCGCACTCCGAAGTCGTACGCTCAAGCGGCCAAGCAAAGCCCCGCTGCCTGCAAGGCAGCCCACACCTCCAAACCGTCACCAGCCAGCCAACCACCACACACTCGTGTCCGTCTCAAGCCCTCGGGCTCTCGAGCTCCACGTCACTCACCCCACCGCCTCATAGTGCGCTGGCCAGGCCACCCAGTCCCACAGTCGTCGAAATCTATGCAGAATTTTATCGATTACATCGAAAAACAACTCGACAACCCAGTAAGCATCGCTGGAGCGAACGTAACGAGGTCCGGAAACATAGTGATACATACCAAGGCCCCACACACCGCTACACAATTACGAGACACGCTTCTACACGATGAGGCCAAACCACTTCGTCGAGCAGCAAAATTCAATCACATACCGGACTTCTCAGCTCCGTCAGAAGTCATACCACATCTCGAACTCGATGTACCGTGGCATGGGGTTGTCCTCCACGACCTCCCGGCGACAACACTATTGGCAGCATATGCAGGTGCAGAAGGTGTGGAGAGCATATGGGATGCCCTTGAGACAGAGACCGGACTCATGGAGACAGACATCAGGGATCTCCGGGTGTTGTGCCGTGATGATGAGGCGGAGGGAAAGCAGGCAATATCATTGCGGATTATGATTGAAGATCCTCTGCAGTGCGAATATTTGTGTCAACATGGAGCCTTTCTCCTCGGGATGAGGTGTCGTGTCTCTCGATACCGTCCTAGGACGAAAAAGCACCGCCTGCTCCCCCCCTCAAGGCCTACCAGCCCTTAACCCCTTTATTACCTTTTGCCCGCTTCGATCTGACAGCTTGATCTCCCTTTTACTTCAAGCTCATTTCGCCGCCAGATATTCTGGCCGGGCGCGCAGCAGATAACTCCTCTGATTAGACAGATTCCATTTTGCCAACAAGTTACACTACACCCCGTATGGTCCTGTGGGTCAGCCCTCTGGTAGTGCTGGCTGGGAGATAGGATGGTAGAGGCCAGGATAGCCTAGGAGTAGTGTACTAGCATGTTAAGTCCACCATAGGGCCTTGCCCCAGCGGACAATAAATTTGATTCAAAAAAAAAAAAAAAAAAAAGGATTGCTGGCGGGGTTGCATATTGTCTATGGAAGGGAGAGTGATACATTTCCTCCGGTTGCAACCCGTATGTGGGTGGAACGAAGGGAATGCCGTGCATACTCATTCCTAAATAATCGGGGCGATTGCGAGGGCATGTGTGCCACGTAGGTTTGAGACCCATCTCTGGATTGCTTGAGGTCGAGAGCGGGGTCCAAGGGGTGCTCGTGGAGGATTGATACCCGGCTGCCCCTGCAGTTGTGGTCGTTTCCGCGAAGGAGGAAGGAATAGACGTAGTAGGATTTGGATGAGATAATGCACTGGCCTCCTATAATATACGAATCAGCTAAAATTAGAGGTGACGAGAGAACATTGCCTTGCCTGTAAGTCTTCTGTCAGTGTCGTCATGCGTCCACCATACCATTTAATTTTGTGATGCCTGGAGTGTTGGTGCAAGAAAGTCTTGAAATAACCATCGGACACTAGCTCAATGCCGAGACGTGATATCTCTTCCAGTAAGCTGTGGGGTATCATAATAATATCGACATTCTGACGGTGAATCGAGATGTAAAGCTCTAACCTCTTTATGTCCGACTGTCTGACCTCGGCCTTCGCTGATCCCTCTTGAACAAGCCTTCCGGAACAGTAACCCTGGTCCAAAATTTCCAGAATTTCGGCGATATGGTAGGCAAGCTTTATGTAGCTCCTCTTGGAGGAACTACTCTGCGCCTGCTGAGCAGAGTTCCAGATTGGTGTGAAGGTCAAAAACAATGGACGAAGACACTCGACAGGGCTTCGAGACAGGCAATGATTGACTGCATCCGGTGTTACCATCCGTGCGGTGAAATATTGGCATGTAACACAAGACGTATAAGTAATAGACGTGTCAAGAGAACATAGCATCCGGAGATTCTCCGTCTAACGTTATAAGCATACGTATGCCTCGGCATACTCTCGGCAATTAGTCTGGGTACCAATATGGACATTGATTTGGACGTCCATTGGGTACAACGTACCGCACTGCCTTAAATTTCGAACTCTGAGGCATTTTCGAAGTCCGAACATCTCTCACTCTTAATTGAAATTCTGAACGTTCATAGCTGGGCATCATCACATGGGAATGTTCGATAGTAAACTACAATTTGTGACGGTCATTTTCGTTTGGACTCGCGCCAATATATTATATAAGCATATATTTCACCACTTTGAATCATCTGTTTTGTTTTGTTTTTAATTTAGTAGCATGATGAAGACCTCAATTTAATTTTTTGGGACCATTTTTGTTTGAAAAGTAGGTAGGAGCTCCAGAATAGGTAACAATTACTATTTTAGGGAGAGATTGTATGACAGATGTACCAAACATTACTTAAATCTAAATATACTGTAAACCCAAACTTATTGGTTTCAATTTGAGTGGAAGAAGAAGCGGAATTCTATCAGCATCAACTCACCTTCCATGACTTATATGCCTCGCCTATTACCAAGGGCAGCCTAAAGACAAAAGAGGACTGGAAACATAGCTACTCCAGTGCTTTTGAATGGCCCGAGCCCGTATTGGGTATGGACAGATGGCGTGAGCGTCATTGACCATGATGACAGAATTGGATTTCTCTCAGCGTAAATGATGGCGAAAGGTTGGCCTAGAAAAAGTGGGCCTGCGCGGGCAACTTAGAGAGTAAAGGTCCTTTTCAAAAGGCTCCAATATGCAAATTCTAATCATAGTAGCCGCAATAAAACACAGAATTGACACAAGGGGGCTAATTTATCGTAGAAGAGAGGAGAAGGTCACGATGTGTTGAGCGCAACAATTCTAAGATATTGATGTAGTAGGTCCTGCCTATTGGCGCGGCCTAGTACAGGCGAGTACTGAATGTAGGGGAAATAGTTATTTTATCAAAGCTGAGAGTATTAGAGGGTTTCTCGACAGATTTGCACGATAGTATTCGATACTCAGGAAGTTATGTAGAGCGCCCCGCACCCACCCATGCCATCCAGAGCTTGGTACAAAGTATCTCCTTGTTTCGATCGTGGATTTAATAAATCCATAGTGCTGGTGAATTAAGTTATACTCATGCTTGCTGAGAGATGTTTCAAATTTATGGGCGGAGTATTATTTGGATTTGAACAGCACAGATAATGAGCAAGATTTCGCGCGCATATTCGGGCCCATGGAGCGACAGAATTTCCAATTCCCGTTTTTCCATGCCCTCAACCTTTGCAACCTTACAGGTCGAGAGCACGTCTCGAGCAGGTTCGAACACAGGAAGCTGTATCATGATACATGAGCCAGTCAATTTCAACGGTTGTTATGCTGACCCCCACGACCGAAGCACGATGCAGATGGGTGCTCTTACTGACTTCCGTCTGAGAAAAGGCACGCATAATCCTTGAGGAATCGGGTTGGCACAATGGCACGTTTCAGTGCAGTTCGTCGAGGCTTGTCCTCAAACTCGATATGTACATGCGCGAC